>BJKM01000613.1:0-205000 GCA_015082035.1 Chaenogobius annularis | reverse complement strand
GTGTGTGTGTGAGTGCGCGTCTGTGTGTGCGTGTGTGTGTCTGTGTGTACCAGGATGCCAGGGTTGCCTTGCTGTCCTGGCGCTCCGATGTCTCCTGGCGCCCCCTGTTAAAGCACAACAGTCTCAGCTTGAGCCCGCCACTGCTCATGTCATTGAGCGAATGCAATGCTACTCACAATGTTCCCCTTTGATCCTTGGACCCCGTCGATTCCTCGGACCCCCTGAGCAGAAACAACAGCAGACGCTAGAACGAGCTCGAACACCAGAACACTTCCCCACGGTTACCCGCAAAACCCACAAACACCAAACCACACAAACCACACAAACCACACGTGTTCGAGTCTTTAAGGCTAAAACACTGCAGTCGTAAGTAAAGTGTAAGTAGAGTGTAAGTAAAGTGTAAGTAAAGTGTAAGTAGAGTGTAAGTAAAGTGTAAGATAGAGTGTAAGTAAGAGTGTAAGTAGAGTGTAAGTAGAGTGTAAGTAGAGTGTAAGTAGAGTGTAAGTAGAGTGTAAGTAGAGTGTAAGTAGAGTGTAAGTAGAGTGTGAAGTAGAGTGTAAGTAGAGTGTAAGTAGAGTGTAAGTAAAGTGTAAGTAGAGTGTAAGTAGAGTGTAAGTAAGTGTAAGTAGAGTGTAAGTAAGTGTTAAGTAGAGTGTAAAATCATGTTACTCAAGTCAAAGTAAAAAAGCATTTGTCAACATAAAGCACTTTTTTTACTCACTTTGGGAAGAGGAACAAGACTTTTACTGTTACAACTGTACAATCTATTTCTCCAGCAGGAGTCGCAACATGCCGTCTGAAACCTGCTCTGAAAGTACAATTCCTTCAAAGTTAATGTAAGTAAAGACGAGCTGTGCCAAACCTCTGCACAGCCGGGACCGGACTCCAAACTCGCACAAATCTATTATCCTCTATTCTTCTGGGAACAAGCATAAACCTGTGTGTAAAGTGCACTCGTAACATACCCATGGCCTCGGCAGACACACACACGCACACACACACACACACACGCAACACAACATATCCCCACACAACACACACACACGAGAACTTCAGAGGAGATAAGAATGCCATTAACCGTGTTCACAAACACACCGCAGCTTCCTTTGTGTTCACTTCTGAATTCCTCCGTGAAGGCTGAACCTCCAAATGTGGTTGATTCAGAACCACACACACGTCCGCTTTTGTACGTGTGTGTGTTTGTCTCGTACCTTCACTGAAGCAGGGATTCAAGCTGTAATGTCCTGCTGTTAGGGCTATATATCTAATGAAGTAAAGTTAATAAATAATTAGCTTCACGATCTGAGCCCTGCATCTGGAATCCGTCTGTCACATCCTTCTTCTTTTTTTCTTTTTCCTACTGCCAAAAGGACAATTCCAAAGGTATCCATTCACTGTGTCCAGGACAGTCCCAAAACTCGTGATAGTGGTTTTCCTCCTGGTGCCACAGTTTCTCCAACAGCTGTATTTCCTTGTGAACAATGGGCATTTTGACATGGTGTTGTGAAGAAACGTCACATGTTTCTCCACTGAGATGTACAACACATTTTCCCACTCTCTTTCTCTTTCCCATTTGTTTTTAATAGATTTGGTTGAGTAGCTGTCCGGATTAGAAATGCATTGAATATCATTTAGATATTCAAGTCTTGATAAATAGTCAGAGGTTTTGATGGTCATTACTCTGTTTAATGTCTTGGTTATAATGACTCCTTATTGGTAAAAACCTATAAAAGTCCTGTTTCTCAAGTCAAAGGATTCTTTTATCAAAGCTTTCATGTGATTAACATTTACAATCTGGTGAAAAGCGTTTAGACCTTTTGTACTCCCAGACCTTGAGTCTCATAAACCGACCAGTTTAAGATCTGAACCTGTTTGTTTAGTTTGTATGTTTTGATCAGCTCTTTCCATGTCGTAAGCACAGATTTGACCCAGGGATTCTTAACTTCCTCCAAATGACCCAAGCGTCTGTCATCTGCCAGTAAGGCCTGCACAGGGACCCCCGGCACAGGGACCCCCGGCACAACATTACTCTCAATGTGTTTCCATTGAGCTTCATTTTCTGGGTCGCCCCAGCAACGCTCGGATTTGAGCTGAAATAAATCTGAAATCTGGGCAAAACATTCATTCATGTTCAATCCTTTGACTTTGACTTAAGTCTGGGATCAGTACAAAGCAAACAACAGGGGGGACCAAGCACAGCCCTGTGTCACTCCTCTTTCCAAAGTCTGTCAAGTGACCGTTAATTTGGATTCTTGATGTTGGGCTGTTGTAAAGAGTCTCAATATTTGTTTTAGAATTAAATCATCTATTTTAAATTTGGTTAGCACTTTAAATAAATAAGGCCAGCCAGCAGAATCAAAAGCTTTTCCTTCGTCTACAGCCTGCACTCGACATCTCGTCTCATAAACAATCTACTCATGCTCATAAATGTCTGTGATGAGTGTCTGTGATGAGTGTGTGGACCTGCCTTTACAGAAACCACGTTTCGACTGGCTCTGGTTCCTGGACCGGTTTAAATACAGTTCATTTAAGACACTTTGGAGACACTTTCAAAACGTCCCACTCCAAAGTAAACCAGTGGAAACATGGCTGTAGATTCATGTCGTAAGAGCCTGAGACCTCAGATTTCACACACACATGACTCAAGACCTACGACAGCACAGTCCAATAAGCTTTAAGGTAAACAGGTGATACTCACAGGCTGTCCTGGGGGCCCGGGTCGGCCCCTGGGTCCATTCAGACCTCTGGAACCCTGAGGAAGACCGCAGAGTTGTGTGTCACATGTAACGTTTCGAGCATTACACAAGTCTTTTTCACTTCTGGGGAAGTGTAAAGAGCGCCCTCTGTCTTCTCACTCACTGCTGGGCTCGACACACAGTAATGTTCAGAGATACTAATTTATGATTCTTTTTTAAATGATCATTTTAAATATGTTATGGGGAAATGCCCTATAATGCTCTATTTATTTAGGTTGTAAATGTGTGCTCAGTAAAGAAGAAAAGGATATTTGATACGGAGAGTATGTTTGCAGAGAATGACAAATAGTGGTCGTAAACAGATCTACAATAACTCACAGCATCACCTGGAGCCCCTCTTGGACCTGGAGGCCCCTCTGACCCCTGCACAAAGTCAATGTTTAGACTTTTGTTTAGACATGAACACTATGAAGTCTCCAGATAAGAACGACCTCTGACCTTTTCACCCATGAGTCCAGGAGGCCCCAAAGGGCCGGGCTTGCCCCTGTCTCCCTGAAAACAAACACTTAACAATACATTTACAAGTACAAGTACAAGGACATTTACAAGTACATGTATATTTACATGTACATGTAGATTTACATATATTTACATATATGTACTGTACCATGAGCAGGTCTACTGCCGTCACTCACCTTGTGTCCTTTGTTTCCAGGCAAACCTGGCAGTCCATCAAAGCCTCTGTCGCCCTGACAACAACAGAATGTCACGCTTATTATATGGTATGTATGTAGATGTGTCTAGATGCATTATGCTGTATGTATGTAGTATTATGCTGTATGTGTGTAGTATTATGCTGTATGTGTGTAGTATTATGCTGTATGTGTGTAGTATTATGCTGTATGTGTGTAGTATAATGCTGTATGTGTGTAGTATAATACTGTATGTGTGTAGTATTATGATGTATGTGTGTAGTATTATGCTGTATGTGTGTAGTATTATGCTGTATGTGTGTAGTATAATGCAGTATATGTGTGGTATTATACTGTATGTGTGTAGTATTATGCTATATGTGTGTAGTATTATGATGTATGTGTGTAGTATTATGCTGTATGTGTGTAGTATTATGCTGTATGTATGTAGTATAATGCTGTATGTGTGTGGTATTATACTGTATGTGTGTAGTATTATGCTGTATGTGTGTAGTATAATGCTGTATATGTGTGGTGTTATACTGTATGTGTGTAGTATTATGCTGTATGTGTGTAGTATTATGCTGTATGTGTGTAGTATTATGCTGTATGTATGTAGTATAATGCTGTATGTGTGTAGTATTATGTTTTATGTGTGTAGTATTATGCTGTATGTATGTAGTATAATGCTGTATGTGTGTAGTATTATGCTGTATGTGTGTAGTATAATGCTGTATGTATGTAGTATTATGATGTATGTGTGTAGTATTATGCTCTATGTGTAGTATTATACTGTTTGTGTATAGTATTATTATGTATGTGTGTAATATTATGCTGTATGTGTGTAGTATTATACTGTATGTGTGTAGTATTATACTGTTTGTGTGTAGTATTATGATGTATGTGTGTAGTATCATACTGTATGTGTGTAGTATTATGATGTGTGTGTAGTATTATGCTGTATGTGTGTAGTATTATACTGTATGTGTGTAGTATTATACTGTATGTGTGCAGTATTATGCTGTATGTGTGTAGTATTATTCTGCATGTGTGTAGTATTATGCTGCATGGGTGTAGTATTATACTGTATGTGTGTAGTATTATGCTGTATGTGTGTAGTAATATGCTGTGTGTGTGTGTGTGTGTGTGTGTGTGCGCGTAGTATTATACTGTATGTGTGTAGTATAATACTGTATGTGTGCAGTATTATGCTGTGTGCGTGTAGTATTATGCTGTATGTATGTGTGTAGTATTATGTTGTATGTGTGTAGTATTATGCTGTATGTGTGTATTATGCTGTATGTGTGTAGTATTATACTGTATGTGTGCAGTATTATGCTGTATGTGTGTAGTATTATGATGTATGTGTGTAGTATTATGCTGCGTGTGTAGTATTATACTGTTTGTGTGTAGTATTATGATGTATGTGTGTAATATTATGCTGTATGTGTGTAGTATTATACTGTATGTGTAGTATTATACTGTATGTGTGTAGTATTATACTCTGTGTGTGTATATTAATGCTGTATGTGTGTGGTATTATACTCTGTGTGTGTAGTATTAATGCTGTATGTGTGTAGTATTATACTCTGTGTGTGTAGTATTAATGCTGTATGTGTGTAGTATTATACTCTGTGTGTGTAGTATTATGCTGCATGTGTGTAGTATTATGATGTATGTGTGTAGTATTATGCTGTATGTGTGTAGTATTAATGCTGTATGTTTGTAGTATTATGCTGCGTGTGTGTAGTATTAATGCTGTATGTGTGTAGTATTAATGCTGTATGTGTGTAGTATTATACTCTGTGTGTGTAGTATTATGCTGCATGTGTGTAGTATTATACTCTGTGTGTGTAGTATTATGCTGTATGCGTGCAGTATTATGCCGTATGTGTGTAGTATTATGCTGTATGTGTGTCGTATTATGCTGCGTGTGTAGTATTATACTCTGTGTGTGTGTAGTATTAATGCTGTATGTGTGTAGTATTAATGCTGTATGTGTGTAGTATTAATGCTGTATGTGTGTAGTATTATACTCTGTGTGTGTAGTATTATGCTGTATGTGTGTAGTATTATGCTGTATGTGTGTAGTATTATGCTGCATGTGTGTAGTATTAATGCTGTATATGTGTAGTATAATGCTGTTTGTGTGTAGTATTATGATGTATGTGTGTAGTATTATGCTGCGTGTGTAGTATTATGCTGCGTGTGTAGTATTATGCTGTATGCGTGCAGTATTATGCCGTATGTGTGTAGTATTATGCTGTATGTGTGTCATATTATGCTGCGTGTGTAGTATTATACTCTGTGTGTGTAGTATTATGCTGTATGTGTGCTGATGTGTCGTGTGCTGTCGTCACCTTGGCTCCAGACTCTCCGATGGCCCCTCGGCCCCCGTCTGAGCCCGCGCGGCCCTTAGAACACACACATCACATGTCACAGTGAGATCACACAGGTTTAGCTGACAGAACACGAGCTCGTACCCTTTTTCCTGGCCGTCCGTTCTGACCCGGGATCCCAGTAAGTCCGGGGGGCCCCTGAAGCAGAACACAACACCGTCAGAGGGTCCTGGGTCTGAACATTTGGGATGTGACATACTTACAGCGGGGCCCATCTCTCCACTGCTCCCCTTCAGCCCCATAGAGCCCGGGCCTCCCTGAACACACACACACAGACGCACACACACACACACACACGCGCACAATGACACACACACACACACACACAATGACACACACACACACACACAATGACACACACACACACACACAGTGTTAGTGAGGCCACATTGAACATGAGCAGTGTTACAGACGAGTGTGGTACCAGAGGCCCCGGGCGTCCCCTCAGTCCAAGTGGTCCTGGAGGTCCCTTCATTGCAAGCTGTGACGAGAGAGTGACATGAGTGTGGCATGTATATAGTCGTGTGTGTATATATATATATATATATATATATATATATATATATATATATATATATATATATATATATATATATATATATATATATATATATATATATATATATAATATATAAATATACATATATATATATTTGTGTATATAGTTAAAGTGCCTTGGTCTGCTGCAGGATGGCCTGGGCCTGCGCCTCCTGAGCCGACACCACAGTCCCCGTCTTTGGGTCCCCACCAGACTGGAACTGCACACACACGTCAGCAGACACACACTTAGACAGAAACAGCTCCCTCTATGGGTCAACATCTAGTATTACAATTATAAATGTATGTCTTGAGAATTTCAGTTTTTAAACAGTTTTAATGTTAATTTTTAATGTTTAGCACAGTTAAATGTCAAAAGATACATTAAGTTAAGTCAGTGAAAGTAATGACTTTGCTCAGTGTAAACCTCTGAAATGAAAACGTACAGATGAAATAAATGTAAAAACCCTTTACTGTATCTTATACAAGTGTGACTCACCGGTATGAGCATGATGTTTCCTGGAGGACCTGGGATCCCATCAGCTCCGCTCAGACCAGGCCGACCAGGAGGGCCCTGAGGGGACGCACATGTTAGAGAGGGGATCACACACACCATAAGAGAAGAACGCGCTCCTCACCAGTTCACCAGGGTCTCCTCGAGGTCCCACAGGTCCAGTCACTCCGGTCGGACCAGATTCTCCCTGTCATCAAACACACACTCTGAGTCTCCTGCCAAAGAGCCACTGAAAATGAAACCAATAGTGTGTGTACTAACCTGGGGCCCCGAGGGTCCAACAGGTCCCACGATCTGTGTCCCCTGTGAAGAAGAGCTCTGTTAAACTGTGTCTAATGTTCTAGAGTGCTCATTCTGTGCTCAGAGCCACGTGTTCCTCACCGGTCCAAACACAGCTGGTTCTCCTTTCTCCCCTTTTTCTGGAATATTCTAAGAGGAAAATTGCAAACAGCACTTAGCGCCCTGAGCTCAGTGTGACTGTGTGTGAAAGGACTGAGTAGGTTTAAGTGCACCTCCAGGCCCAGGATGTAAGCCTGTTCCCGCTCCGCAGGCCCGTGGCGGTCCTCGTGCTCCTCCTCGTACTCGTACTCGTACTCGTGCAGAAGATCTGAGGAGTTGTCGTAGTCTTCATACTCGACAATCTGCTCCAAACATATCACAAGAGTTCATTCATGATGCACTGTTCTGTCTGAGGAACTGTGCAGACACACCTCATACTCAGTGATATTGGGCCCCACTGTCACCGTGGAAACAGAGAGGTCATCGTAGAGGTCACTGTAGTCAAACTCCTCAAACTCCTCCACCACACGTCTCTTTGGCACTCGCTCCAGCTGAGGACACACAGCACAGGAACCATGTCAGGAACCAGCCCGGAGCCACAGCAGGGGGCCCGGAGCCACAGCAGGGGGCCCGGAGCCACAGCAGGGGGCCCGGAGCCACAGCAGAGCCACAGCAGGGGGCCCGGAGCCACAGCAGGGGGCCCGGGGCCACAGCAGGGGGCCCGGAGCCACAGCAGAGCCACAGCAGGGGGCCCGGAGCCAGAGCAGAGCCACAGCAGGGGGCCCGGAGCCAGAGCAGGGGGCCCAGGAGCCACAGCAGGGGGCCCGAAGCCACAGCAGGGGGCCCAGGAGCCACAGCAGGTGGCCCGGAGTCACAGCAGGGGGCCCGGAGCCACAGCAGAGCCACAGCAGGGGGCCCGGGGCCACAGCAGGGGGCCCAGGCGCCACAGCAGGGGGCCCGGAGCCATAGCAGGGGCCCGGGAGCCATAGCAGGGGCCCCCGGAGCCATAGCAGGGGGCCGGGAGCCATAGCAGGGGCCCCCGGAGCCATAGCAGGGGGCCGGGAGCCATAGCAGAGCCACAGCAGGGGGCCCAGAGCCACAACATTTGTTTACATCTACAACAATATCTTAGGGCCCATGACAGGTTTGAATGATGTATTTGTTGTACTTATAAATGATAGTTTGACACCGATCGAGCAGGTATTTGAAAATGACAGGAAGTGACATCACACCAGGGACATTTCTCAGTTTATGCAGTTACACAAAAACTTTTTTCAACTAAATGAATAAAGTCGCTCTCATTTATTTGTATTCTTCAAATTAAAACAATTTTGACATTAAATGAGTTTTGGCCCAGTGGTTGATGGGTAATTTCCCAGTGTGATGTCATCGATTACAAACAGGAAGTGAAATTATAAACCAATAAAAAATCTTTCAAAAAATTTTTTTTTTGCAAAATTTGAAATATATTTATCTTAACTGCTTTTTAGTTCAATAGGTCGTCCGACCTGTAGGGGGCGCTTTAAAGCTTATTGGCATTACACTTCATCCCTGTTGTGTTTATGTCAAATACAGTGGAACTCATTTATGCGTTTTTTTAACAGGAAGTCACAAAAATTGGTTCCTTGGAAAACACAGAAAGTGAATCGGCCTAATTAAAAGAAAAAGAATTAACCTCAAATACAGTGCATCTGGAAAGTATTCACCTTTCATCATGTCACAGCTTTTTCCAAAATGGATTCAATTCATTATTTGCCTGAAAATTCCACAAAGAAAACCCCGTAATGACAGCGTGAAAGAAGGTTCATGGTTTTTCCTCTGATCGTCCTTGAGATGTTTCTACACTTGACTTGAGTCCACCTGATGTTGGACCTGATCTTGAAAAGCTCACACCTGTCTATAGAAGGTCCCACAGTTAACAGTGATGTCAGAGCACAAACCACCAGACATGAGCAGTCCCCAAGAAACCTGGTCTGTAGACCGGATTGTATCAAGGCACAGATCTGGAGAAGGGACAGAAACATCTCTGCAGCATTGAAGGTTCCTCTGAGCACAGTGGCCTCCATCATCTGGAAATGGAAACAGTTTGAACAATCCAAGACTCTTCTACAGCTGGGCCCGGCCAAACTGAGCCATCAGAGAAGGACCTGATGGTCACTGAGATCTCCAGGTTCATCTTCAACAAGGCAACGACCCTCAGCATAAAGCCAGGAGAACAAAGGAGTGGCTCCAAGACAACTCTGTGAATGTCCTTGTATGGCCAGAGGCCACACTTGAACTCTAACTGAACATCTCTGGAGAGATCTGAAAATGGGTGTGAACAGATGCTCACAACCAAATTTATTAGGGTTTGGAGGTTCTGCAGAAGAATGTGCCTAAAACAGGTGTGAGAGCTTCATGAAACTGAAGAGGACTGAGGCTGTGATTAGAGCCAAAGGAGCTTCAAGGAAGTGTTGAGCCAAGTGTGAACACTACGAGGGCTTTAAAAACCAACCACAATCTTCTTCCACGTCGTCGTTATGTGGTTTTGTTTGTAGAATTCTGAGGCAAAAGATGAATTTAATCCAATTTGGAAAAAGGCTGTGACGTGACGAAATGCTCCGTGTGTCGGACATTTGCCATGAAATATGGAACTCACATTTAAATCAATGGATCATCTTCAAACGAGGACGTGACAGAGTGAAGCAGGTGCTACAGCGGGACTAGATCCAAACCTGAGCTGCTGGTTCAGGCCGGGCTCAGATCAACCTCTTTTTAACCCAATGAGTGAAAACACCGTTGTGACAGCTAAACTCAGACTCAGATGTTCTCCGACTCAAAGTGAGGCCGTTCCTGAACCCTTCGGAGCAAACGTCTGGGCTCTTTGTGACGCGGAGTCTCTCGTTTTGGCCCCTCGTGTCTGATTTGCACGATTGCGGACTGATCGACCACAAACCGAGCGCGGACGTTTCGCCGTTACAGCCAAATGTGTCTAAAATCTCGATCTCTGGGCGCGTAATTGAGCAAACGTAACAAATGTTTCCTGAATAAATAAAAGCGTACTCGTGCCTGAATTCAACTTTACTCAGCAACTCACAGAAAGACGCTTAGTAATTCCGAGCTTGTGGCGAAAGCTAGAGCGAACAGGGACCGTTTTGCCTCATTTATTTGACTTCTCTGCGAAGCCTCTACGCCGCGTTCAATGTTGTCGGGAATTTCACACGCTCAGGAGCTTCATATTTCAATGTTATGAGATGGTCGACAAAGGGGAATAAATGAGGAAAACTCCAAATGTCTATGAGCGAGACACGTAAGCCCCCCTGTGTGAAGGTCTGGGTGGATCCGACATCAACACGACCTTTTATCATCAAACTTTAACATAAACTGAAACTTTACATAAGCTGCAAGACAAATCTGTCAGTCCGATTGAGCGAGCAGAGAAATCAAACGTTTGCTCAAGGGTTTGGCAAAACATCTAACTGTGCCTTTTTTGAGGGGGGAGGTTTTTTTTGTTTTTTTTTCTGATTTGTTGTAATTGTGACATTCTGTTTCCAACGTTTTTAAACACGTCCGGGAGCATTACCGAGTGAGCGAAATACGACCCGCATGAACTAATCCAAGAATCCATGCATCAGCACTTCAGAACATGTCTGTGGAGGTCTGAACTACGAGTACCAAAAAAAAAAAAAAGACATGAAGACAAGGACGTTCTATGATCTGGATAATTGCTGCGATTGAGGGCCAAGTCTGGCGCTGCGATTTAACGGCCTCGCCATTGCATACGAGCGGTCCAAGAGTGACGCAGCTTCCTCGTGCAAACACATGCCGCTTGTTTGTGTCGGCGAAGCGTTGTTTCGCCGCGGCAACACACACAAGGCAACGCGTTGGCGAGACCGCAGACCAGAGCGTCAGCCTCTTTGAACTGTGGTCCAGAAGACAGCCATAGCTCCGGGAGTGGGAACCCTTTCAACGTCTCCGCGCGGTCAGAAGCGCTGCCAGAGACGCCGCGCACCAAAACAACAGCGTGCGCGTGCGAGGAGGCGTTCAGCTGAAGCCAAGAGAACGGGGGGACAGTGCTGTTTGGACGCCCCCAGGCCTCACCTCCTCCGGCTCCACCAGGATGGAGTTGTAGGGCAGCGCTCGGTCGCAGTCGGGGATGTAGTCCTGGCAGTAGGTCTCGGCCGCTCGGGGGGTCGTCCGCCATCAGCAGCTGTTGTATCTCTCCCTACGGCACAAACACAAACACAGACAGAGCTGAGGAACATCTAAACAGAGCTGAGGAACATCCAAGGACACGTCTCTCCTCTTCATGACTACTGTATTTATAGATCACTCCGCTTGTCTTGAACGACCAGACGACACATAAATCTGTCCCCGTTCCTTCATCGGGGTTCTGCGTTCTGCTGCGCTGATCAAAGTGACGGAACAGACTCTTTGATTGTGTCTCGTGGTTGATGGTTTCCAGACGCAGGCCCAGATGCGAGCGCGTGAGCCTCAGACAGATCTCCATGTGCTCGTGTAACGCCCGCCGCCGCCGCCGCCGCCGCTTCCCACCGGCTTCAACTCGTAGCACCTGAGAGAGGGAATGCTGCTGCTAAAGGTCAGAGCGGGAATGCCAGAGTGAGCCTGAGGCTGGACCCGAGCACAACTGCAGAAGCTCCAAGATCCTCTGCTTCTCCCCCCGTGTTCACACCTGATGAACTGGGCCAGAGAACCTGTAATTTAAAAGTCCACAATGATCAAACCTGGAGGTGCTTGCAATAAAACTACTCACTTATCATATATACGATAATAATAAATAATAAATACATTCAATACATAATAAAATGTTTCTTTTTTATGTTTAATCAATTAATAATATATGTTCTTTGTCATCGTAAACCGTATTTAATGATTGCATTATACGTTTTGTTCATCGTAAACAATATTGATTCAAAACAGCTTAAACTAGAAACCAACTGACTTCCTGTTTTATAACCGCCCTATTTACTGTGATAAGCCACGCCCTATTTATAGTGATAAACTCTCGCCTTTTCATTGATCATAAACCCCGCCTATTTCTTGTGCGATAAGCCCCACCTATTCATTGTGATATGCCACTCCTATTAATTGTGATAAACCACGCCTCTTCATTGTGATAAGCCCTGCCTATTCATTGTGATAAGCCCCGCCTCTTAATTGTGATAAACCACGCCTCTTCATTGTGATAAGCCCTGCCTTTTCATTGTGATAAACCCCGCATCTTCATTGTGATAAGCCCTGCCTTTTCATTGTGATAAACCCCGCCTATTCATTGTGATAAACCCCGCCTATTCATTGTGATAAGCCCCACCTCTTAATTGTGATAAACCCTGCCTTTTCATTGTGATAAACTCCGCCTTTTCATTGTGATAAACCCCACCTATTCATTGTGATAAGCCCCGCCTCTTAATTGTGATAAGCCCTGCCTTTTCATTGAGATAAACCCCACTTCTTCGTTGTGATGAGCCCCGCCTCTTCACTGTGATAAGCCACGCCTCTTCATAGTAAAAGTTAATAAACAGATTAACTTTTATTTTTAAAACGTAGTAGTGCATATCCTTCCAGAGCTCGACATGCGTCACTAAGTACAATGATGTGGGCGGGGATAGGGGGTAGGTGAAAACAGGGGCACTCGAGTCTCAGGATGACTCCGACATGCAGGAATCCAAACACATCTTAAACATCATGATGCGGTATCGAAAAGTGGACGTTTACATATGTCCCCTTTAATGCCAGCAGCAGTGCAGTACATACAAGTCACCACTGGGGGGCAATGAAGCTGGAGTTTCACCCGGTGATGGAAAGTAATCAAGTACAAAAGTAAAAGTACTAGGCCATTTTACAGATACTTTGGACTTTTCATTCTTACGTTTGAGAGCAGGATCTGTACTTTCTACTCCACTACTCTGAAAAGTAGAAAGTACTTTTAATAGGGTTCATGGTGACATTCTGCCTAAAGTACCGGCTAAACTAAATATATACTTCAACTTCAGCGAAAACATTGGGAAATTGTTTCTAATTACAATGTGTGACCAAAGACCAGATCTTCATCAGGATCGTAACATATATATCTGTGTGAAATACTTTTACTTGAGTAACAAAACATGTTCACTTTGTACGTTTCAGGCCCACCTCAAAGACAGCTTCGTCCAGCAGCCGTGTCCCGAACACGCTGACCCCCTCGGTGCTCACGTGGGGGTCCGGGCCTCGCCGCAGCTCCAGAGTGTCCACTTTGACACAGTCCAGGTACAGGGTCACCGAGGGGCCCTCCACGCTGTACGCCACCCGGTGCCACCTGACAAGCACACGGACAGAGCACGTTATCTGGACCCCGCCTCTGACCGGGACCACCACAACACGTTTATTCAACCCCCTCGGTCCCGGTCAGGGTTGAATATATTAGATTTTATTTTATTTTCTGTTATTACACTACTTTTGGTTTTATAAGAACGTCCAATTCTAAAACCCATAAACCCCACGTGACATTGTACAAGAGTGTGTGTGCCGTATGTGTGTGTGTGTGTGTGTGTGTGTAGTTACCCACTTGCCATCGGTCAGACTGACTCTCCTGAAGGTGGGGTACATGTCGGGGGTGGGCTGGCCTTCATGGTCTTCATACAGGAAGACCGGAGAGCGAGCGAGCTCCACGCCGAGCTGCTGCGTGCCCTGCAAACACAACACTCTTAGCACGTCAGTTAAGGCTGCCCCCTATTGACAAACGCACTGCCACGTCATTAATCGCCCCCTATTGGACAAACGCACTGCCACATCATTAAGATCCCCTATTGGACAAACGCACTGCCACATCCTTAAGGCTGCCCCTATTGGACAATATGCACTGCCACATAATTAAGACCCCCCTATTGGACATGCACTGCCACGCTTAAGGCCGTCCCCTATTGGACAAACGCACTGCCACATCCTTAAGGCTGCCCCCTATTGACAATAAGCTGCCAATAATTAAGGCCGCCCCCTATTGGACAATATGCACTGCCACATAATTAAGCCGCCCCCTATTGGACAAATGCACTGCCACCATCCTTAAGGCCGCCCCATTGGACAGAATCGCACTGCCACATCTTAAAGGCTGCCCCCTATTTGGACAAAGCACTGCCACTAATCTTAAGGCCGCCCCCTATTGGACAAATCGCACTGCCACATCCTTAAGCGCCCCCTATTGGACAACACGCACCTGCCACATCCTAAGCCGCGCCCACCGTTGAAATTGACGCAACTTAGCCCCTAGCAAACGCACTCTGCCACATCTTTTATTTAGGCCGCCCCCTATGGACAAATGGCACTGCCACATCATAAAGGCTGCCCCTTATTGGACAAACGCACTGCCACATCCTTAAGGCCGCCCCCTTATTGGACAAACGCCCTGCCACATCCTTAAGGCCGCCCCCTATTGGACAAATGCACTGCAGCTGTGACATCATCATTATTGACAGCCATTTGTGTTTGATTAAAACCAGCTTTGCTCATGCTTTCATCTGATGGATTGTGAGATATTCTGTTTGTTGCGATATCGATACTTTTGCGATATATCGAGCAGCCCTCCATGTCACAATCGCTCTCAAAGATAATCATTGAAAATAGATCCCAGACTTGTCCATACCTGCGGGTCGTAGAGGGAGAAGAGGAAAACCTGAGAGCCCTTGAGCGGTCGCACTGTGGTCATCACTGAGAAGTCCACTGGGAACGTGGAATCTGGACAGACACAAATATTTCACTTTGACAGCGGCTCCGTGAAGGGGCCCATCAAAGAAGACCAAGCAGATCAAGATGTTTAAGTCCAGCTCAAACTGAGGGTGAAGTAGGTGCACAGTGAAAGCATCTGAGGGTCCTTTTTACCCCCGAATGAAAGTGAGAACCGACAGCAAGATGTGAACTTTAATGAGATGTTCACCTCGTTAAACAGTGTAACAGTGTTTCCTCATCATTAATTTACTCTAAGTTGCTTTTTGATTGATTCCTGCCTGCTTCACCTACCCCCTATCCCCGCCCACATCACTGCACTTTGTTGGGATTATTTGAAACATTAGGATTCCGAGCGGCACGTGTACTTCTAAAACGTCACGTAGCTACTTTTCACAAATTAATACATGTACGTCACTGAAGAGGCGGGGCTTATCACTATGAAGAGGCGGGGTTTATCACTATGAATAGGTGGGGCTTATCATTATGAAGAGGCGGAGCTAATCACTATTAAGAGGCGGGGCTTATCACTATGAAGAGGTGGAGCTTGATCACTATGAAGAGGCGGAGCTAATCACTATGAAGAGGCGGAGCTAATCACTATGAAGAGGCGGCGCTAATCACTAGGAAGAAGCAGGGTTTATCAGTATGAAGAGGCGGAGCTTATCACTAGAGGGCGGGGCTATGAAGAGGCGGGGCTTATCACTATGAAGAGGTGGGGTTTATCACTATGAAGAGGCGGGGTTTATCACTATGAAGAGGCAGGGTTTATCACTATGAGAGGCGGGGTTTATCACTATGAAGAGGCGGCGCTAATCACTAGGAAGAAGCAGGGTTTATCAGTATGGAAGAGGCGAGCTTAGGCGGGGACACTATAAGAGGGGGCTTATCACTATGAAGAGGCGGGGTTTATCACTAGGCGGGGTTTATCACTATGAAGAGGCGGGGTTTATCACTATGAAGAGGGGCAGGGTTTATCACTATGAAGAGGCGGGGTTTATCACTATGAAGAGGCAGAGCAATCACTATGGAGAGGCGGGTTTACACTATGAAGAGGAGGTTTATCACTATGAAGAGGGCTTATCACTATGAAGAGGCGGGTTTACCACTATGAGAGGCGGGGCTTATCACTATGAAGAGGCGGGGTTATCACTATGAAGAGGCGGGGCTCAATCACTATGAAGAGGCGGGGTTTATCACTATGAAAGGGGGGCTACACTATGAAGAGGCGCGGGGTTATCTACTATGAAGAGGCAGGCTTATCACTATGAAGAGGCGGGTTTATCACTATGAAGAGCAGGGTTATCACTATAAAGAGGCGGGGCTCATCATATGAAGAGGCGGGGTTATATGAAGACGGAGCTATTCACAGAGAGGGCCCTGAGCTGGCTCATCACTATGAAGAGCAGGGTTTATCACTATGAAGAAGCCGGGCTTATCACTATGAAAAGAGGCGGGTGTTTATCACTATGAAGAGGCGGGGCTATCCACTATGAAGAGGCGGGGTTTTATCACTAGAAGCAGGCGGGGCTCATCACTATGAAGAGGCGGGCTTATACTATGGAAAGAGGTGGGCTTATCACTATGAAAGAGGCGGGGTTTTACACTATGAAGAGGCAGGGCTTATCACTATGAAGAGGCGGGGTTTATCATATGAGAGGCAGAGGTTTATCACTATGAAAGCCGGGGATAAGAGGCGGCGTTTCAATCACTGAAGAGGCGGGTCTATCACTATGAAGGAGAGGCCAACTGAGAGCGTTTATCACTATGAAGAGGTGGGCTTATCACTATGAAGAGCGGGGCTCATCATATGAAGAGGCGGGGCTTATCACTATGAAGAGGCGGGCTTTCACTATGAAGAGCACGGGTTTATCACTATGAAGAGGCGAGCTTATCACTATGAAGAGCGGTGGTTTATCCATGAAGAGGCAGGGTTTATCAGTATGAAGAGGCAGGGCTTATCAACTATGAAGAGGCGGGGCTCATCACTATGAAGAGGCGGGGTTTATCACTATGAAGAGGCGGGGCTTATCAGTTCCTCAGTTCAGAACAGGAAGTCAGTGGACCTGTTTCTTTACGAAGCGTTTTGAGATGAATATTACAGACTTTTGTTTTAGACCAACAAAAGGACCTTTAAAATGACACACTCGATATTGAACCTGCTTCTAATACAAACTGATCCATAACGACGGTCGTTAGGGGGTCTCACCGGGGAAGAGCTGCTTTGGTGGGGGCGCTGAGCTGGATCTTCTTGTCGATCTTGTAGGACAGATCGGTCGCGTCTTGACCCGAGCGGCTGGTGCACAGGCCTGCCTCCAGCGACACTCCATCCATTGTCGTCAGACAGCTCCAGCACCTTCAGCACGTCCACCAGCTTCACTGCACGACAACAACGACAAAGAGAAGAACAAAGTGTAGTCACAAAATGTACTCTGGAGCAGAAAAGTGTCCACCAGGGAAGATCAGCAGATGTTACTTCTGAATAAGAGTATTATGGCCCTAAGACAGTTAGCAGTGGACCTGATGGGACCGCTGGACCTCTGATTTCAAAATGTCTCAGATGTTCATGTGGTGGTTTCATGGAGCTTTCACATCTCCACAAACAGGAAGTGCACCAGGGTCGCTTCAGCCGCCTTTAAAAACAGCACAGAAGAAGATCAAGGAGCTTTACTTGGGCTGTTGGGACATTTGAAACGTTCTGAGGACTTACTAACAGGATTCCTCAAGTAATGAATGAAACTAAAAACAACCGAATGAAACTAAAAAACAAACCGAATGGAACTAAAAAGAACCAAATGGAACTAAAAACAACCGAATGAAGCTAAAAACAACCAAATGAAACTAAAAACAACCAAATGGAACTAAAAAGAACCAAATGAAGCTAAAAACAACTGAATGAAGCTAAAAACAACCAAATGAAACTAAAAACAACTTAATGAAACTAAAAAACAACCTAATGGAACTAAAAAGAACCAAATGGAACTAAAAACAACTGAATTAAGCTAAAAACAACCAAATGAAACTAAAAACAACGAATGGAACTAAAAAGAACCAAATGGAACTAAAAACAACCGAATAAAGCTAAAAACAACCAAATGAAACTAAAAACAACCGAATGAAACCAAAACAACCGAATGGAACTAAAAACAACTGAATGAAACTAAAAACAATCAAATGAAACCAAAAACAACCGAATGAAACTAAAAACAACTGAATGAAGCTAAAAACAACCGAATGAAACTAGAAACAACTCCAGGTTTGGGCCGGTTCATGTTCTCAGTGTGTCAGGGAAGTTACACACTTGTACTTTGGGATTACTTTATTTGTAAATTGTATTGATCAACCATGTGTGTGTTTTATGTTTTAATAATAACATTTAAACAAAGAAAAACAACAAATGAGTTGTTTGGGTCCAAGCTACAGATCTGAGATGTTACAGCAGCAGAAGCCAAGTCACTTCAGCACATTCAACAGGCCCCTGGTCTGGGCCCCTGGTTTAGGCCCCTGGTTTAGGCCCTGATTTAGGCCCCTGGTCTAGGCCCCTGGTCTAGGCCCTGGTCTAGGCCCCTGGTTTATGCCCCTGGTTTAGGCTCCTGGTTTGGCTCCTGGTTTATGCCCCTGGTTTAGGCCCCGGTGTTAGTTTCCTGGTTTGGCTCCTGGTTTAGCCCTGTTTAGGCCCCTGGTTTAGGCCCTGGTTTAGGCCCCTGTTTTATGCCCCTGGTTTAGGCTCCTGGTTTAGGCTCTGGTTTAGGCCCCTGCTTTGGCTCCTGGTTTAGGCTCCTGGTTTAGGCTCCTGGTCTAGGCTCCTGGTTTTAGGCCCTGGTTTAGGCCCTGGTTTAGGCCCCTGGTTTATGCCCCTGGTTTAGGCTCCTGGTTTGGCTCCTGGTTTATGCCGCTGGTTTAGGCTCCTGGTTTAGGCCCCTGGTTTAGGCCCCTGGTTTAGGCTCCTGGTTTAGGCCCCTGGTTTAGGCCCCTGGTTTAGGCCCCTGGTTTAGGCTCCTGCTTTGGCTCCTGCTTTGGCTCCTGGTTTAGGCTCCTGGTTTGGCTCCTGGTTTAGGCTCCTGCTTTGGCTCCTGGTTTAGGCCCCTGGTTTTGGCTCCTGGTTTGGCTCCTGTTTGGCTCCTGGTTTGGCTCCTGCTTTGGCTCCTGCTTTGGCTCCTGCTTTGGCTCCTGGTTTGGCTCCTGGTTTAGGCTCCTGGTTTAGGCTCTGGTTTAGGCTCCTGGTTTGGCTCCTGCTTTGGCTCCTTTTGGCTCCTGCTTTGGCTCCTGGTTTGGCTCCTGGTTTAGGCTCCTGCTTTGGCTCCTGGTTTGGCTCCTTTGGCTCCTGCTTTGGCTCCTGGTTTGGCTCCTGGTTTGGCTCCTGGTTTGGCTCCTGGTTTGGCTCCTGCTTTGGCTCCTGGTTTAGGCTCCTGCTTTGGCTCCTGGTTTGGCTCCTGCAGAAGGTTGGCTCCTCCTCTGAAACATTGTTGTTGGTGTTTTTCATTGTAACTGTAACTGAAGTACAAGTATTTCCACATCCTTTACGTGACTTGAAGTGTATTCGTATGACAGCATTAGAACCCTGCGGACAGGTAGAGTCTGGCCTAATGACAGCGTCGGGGGCGTCATCTGTCGACACCCACACAGGGCGGGCACTGCCCGACTTGGCGCACACGGGCTCGCATCACTCAAGATAAAAACACCTCTGTCATTATGTGCCACACACGTTCGGACAACACACCACGACTCCGAATGTTTCTGCGGCGCCGTAAATGTAAAGCGTGTGCGGGAACGTTCTGGAAGTATCCCCACCGAGGCCCCTACTGGTCTGGCTCTGATCCGGACCGTAGAAGAAGACGTTTGTGACAGTGCGCGGCAAACATTTGAACTCTTGCAATTCAGTTCTAATAGTTTATAATACCCGTTATATATGGCCTGTTCCCGCCGTTTCCTCGCTCAGCGTTAAGTTTGCCGCTGTCACCGCCGCCGTTCGGTTCCAGTTTTAAGACTACGGCAGGACCTTCTGTCCAGACTTGAAATGTAATATCTGTAATTAGCCAGGATTAACCCGGGTGAGTCTGTTCCCGCCGGGCTGTGGTAGCGCTTCAGTGTCTGAGACCAGAGTAGGCTGCAACTGACTCTTCGGTTTCGTTTCAAATCAGCTGTTTTGAATTTTCGCGGTGGTGTGTATAGACCACCAAAGTATAATAAAGACTTCATCAGTGGCTTTTCAAACTTTATTGACAAACGATGATAAGATTTAAAAGTTGGGGGTTTTAATATGCATGTTGACCTTCTACGCCTATGGCTAAAGGTTTTATGTTTTATGGAATTGATGAATGGTTTTAACTTGATGAAACTTGTTAATTACATTAGATTTGGTGAGTTCTTGTCATTTGCTTAATTACAATGTAATGAACGCACTGAAGAACTCACAAACTTATTTAAGGCTCGTCTCGAGGCCCACGTTTGTTCACTGCTTTAACACCTGTGTCTTTTATTGTTCTATTTTATTTTATGACTTTGAATTTTATTTTATTTATTGTTTAACTGTTTATGGTTTCAGACTATTTGTTTCCTGTTTTAGGGTTTTATTAAGATTTCTATGAGCTCTGGTAGAGCAATTACAAAATGTACTAAATAAATAAAGTGGATTAGATTGGATTGAAAATGGTAAAATATTCAACTATATGTTCCCAGTTTCAGAGCCGGTGTGTGGGTGTGTGGAGAAGTGTAAAGGACGCAGGAGGACAAGCCTGCGCTGGTGCGGCTCCTCTTCACACCAGCGGCTTATGTAAAGGCTGCATCTGCTTTGAGCTCACACACAGCTGGTCCGGCTTCTGCGCGGCGTCTGCGCGGCTTCTGCGCGGCTTCTGCGCGGCGTCTGCGCGGCTTCCGCGCGGCTTCTGCGCGGCCCTCTGGTCAACCCTCTGACAGTAAACGCCATACTATAGCCAGGTTTCCACAGGTTCACTACATTTGGAAGCGCATTACAAGTCTTTGCCCACTCAAAGGCCCGCCTCCTTTGTGGACGAAACATCTTATTTGTCAATTAGCCATCAATCAAACGGATGTTGTGTGAAGCACTTTGAATTGCTATATGTACGAATTGTTCTCTACAAATAAACTTGCCGGGCCACGCCTCTTCTTTGAGGTGCCACGCCTCCTTTTTCTGTTTTCTCTCTGGGGGGCAGCAGTGGGCTCTGTTAGGGTTGGGTTGTGTGGGCGGCTCAGGGCCAACGGGGGAAATGACACGTTCATTTACCTCATATTCTCAAAGAAAGATTAGACATTTACTCACAACATGAAACTCTAAAATAAAATAAAACATATGCAGCCAAGTGAATGGGCGTGACCTGCTAAAACACAACATCTAAAACTCACTGGAAAACAGGAAATCACTCATGATTTCTTCTGACTTTTCTGGGGGAGGGCCCCTTTGGCCCCCGGACCCCCCGGTAGAGTAGGTCAGAGTGGTTTAGTTTCAGTAGAGTAAGAGTTTAGTTTCAGTAAGAGTCAAAGAGTCAGGAAGAGTCTCGTCTTCACAAGTCTTATCTACAAATCCTTTTGCAGGAAAGTTCCAGGTCAGGTGTGACGGATTTCCTCTGACAAAAGTGACATATTTATTTAAACGGCTTTTGAACAGAGCTGTCCGAGAACAAGCGCCACATGTTCCTCCACTTAAACGACTTTATGCAAATGAACGAGATAACCATAAAGCCAGAGCGCCTCAATGAAGCCTTTTATGTCCGTCATTGTAAAGAACATGAGCGGCAACAAAAAGCGAGTGTTCCAGAAAGCGAGCAGAAGACGGGCCTGTGCCCATTATCCGGAGGTCCCGCCCTGTGGGCAGGGCTTTCACAGTAGGATATAAAACAGGAGTTCTCAGACTTTTCTAAAACAGTCCTTCTACTACAGCTGAATCCTTTTCTCCAATCTTCAGTTCTCGTGGTCATCAAGGACTAATCTACATTGATATAAACTTTTATACAACAAACAACGTAAATAAGGAGACAATAAATGAGACATTTCATCAAATTGTACGACGCTGACCCATGTGACACGTGATGTAGATTTGATTAGTCGATAATCAGGATTTTTCAGGCCACAAATGTTTCCAAACTATAATTCAATTCAATTTATTTTTGTAACGCCCAAAATCACAACAGCAGTTTCCTCGAGGGGCGACAGTGTTCAGAGGGACTTGTCCCCAATCCCGTGTCCTCAGACAGATGTCCCAAGCCCCCCTGTCCTTAGACCCTCCTTCTCGGCCAGGAAAAACTACCAAACCTCTTGGGAAAAGTAGAAACCTGGAGAAGTTCCACAGTGAAGGACAGATCCCACCCCCTCGGACGGACAGGAGAGCTGGACCCACTCGGAGCAGAACCAGGTCTTTGAAGGCTGAAGGAACGTTCATCTGGAGTAGAGACCGTTTCTTCCAGGAGACACAAAGATGACAAGAACAAAATAAGGACTTCTAAATGTAAAGTGCTCTTTCATTGTTGAATTTCATAATTGTGAATCTGGGACCTGCTCCTCTGGGACCTGCTCCTCGGGGACCTGCTCCTCTGGACCTGCTCCTGGGACCTGCTCCTCTCCTCGCGGACCTGCTCCTCGTGACCTGCTCTCTGACCTGCTCCTCTGGACCTGCTGGACCCTCTGGACTGTCCTCGGGACCTGCCCTTCTTGCCTTGCTCCTCGGGACCGTGACCTGCTCCTCTGACCTGCCTCCTCTGGGACCTGCTCCTCGGGACCTTGCTCCTCTGGACCTGCTCCTCTGGGACCTGCTCTCTGGGACCTGCTCCTCGCGGACCTGCGCCTCGCGACCTGCTCCTCGCGGACCTGCTCCCTGTTGGACCTGTCCTCTTGCCTGCTCCTCGGGCCCGCTCCTCGGGACCTCCTCTCGGGAAACCTGCTCCTCGGGACCTCCCTCGGGACCTGCTCCTCTGCCCTCCGGACCTGCTCCTCTGCGGACCTTGCTCTCTGGGAGCTGCTCCTCGCGGACCTGCTCCTCTGGGACCTGCTCCTGGACCTGCTCCTCGCGACCTGCTCCTCGGGACCTGCTCCTCGGCTCCTCGCGGACCTGCTCCTCCGGAACTCCTCCGCTCCTCGGACCTGACCTGCCCTCGCGGACCTCCCTTCGCGACCTGCTCCTCGGGAAACCTGCTCTCGGGACCTGCTCTCGCGGACCTGCTCTCGCGACCACCACTTGTTTTTTCAGTGTGTGTCACAGATACTTCCTCTATCGAGCCCTTTACACGTCTTGGATCAGCTAATCCGCCACAACACACAGGTCTTTGCACACACGTTACATCACAATGAGCGCAGCACACAACGACCCCAAAAGACCCCAAACTAAGGCTGCGCAGAACAATGTGCAATAATCCAAAAATAATAATCCAAAATAATATTACAGTTTCAGTTTAGCAACATTAAGTTTTACATTCAAAACTAGAAACAAAGGCCCGAAGTATCCACGCTCTGGTTTAGTCTGTGATGGGCTTCACACTTAGTCACATGACGTCTTATGTCAACAACAACATCCTATCTCGTGTACACAAACAGAGAAGTCTCTTTTACAGGGCGGAGCATATTAAAGAACATCTGTAACATTTACAGTGTAATATGACTTCCATCTGTGGTTCAGCCTGCATGGGCTTCTCCTCTGTCTCAGTCATACTTCAGGTCATAGTTCAGGTCATAGTTCAGGCATAATTCAGGTCATAATCAGTCAACTTCAGGTCATAGTTCAGCATAATTCAGTTCATATCAGGTCATAATTCATGTCATAGTTCAGGTCAATTAGTCATACTTCAGTCATAATTCAGGTCACTTATTTAGTGCAATACTTCAGTCATAATGCAGTCATAATTCAGGTTCATAGTTCAGGTCATACTTTAGGTCATACTTCAGGTCATAATTCAGGTCATAATTCAGGTCATAATTCAGGTCATACTTTAGGTCATGTTCAGGCATAATCAGGTCATAGTTCAGGCATAATTCAGGTCATACTTCAGTCATAATTTCAGGTCATACTTTAGTCATATTCAGGCGGTATAATTCAGGTCAATAGTTCAGGCAAATTCAGTCATACTCAAAGTCAAAATTCAGCAACTTCAGGTCATAATACAGCATCATACTTCAGTTCATGTCATCATTCAGGTCATAATCAGTATAATTCAGTCATTACTCAGTCATACTTCAGGTCATAAATTCAGGAATTCAGTATAGTCAGGTCATACTTCAGGTCAGTCATATTCAGGTCATAATTCAGGTCATAATTCAGGTATATTCAGCATAATTCAGTCATACTTCAGGTCAAATTAGTCAAGTAAGTCATAAGTCGTCATAATCAGGTCATATTCAAGAGCATAATTCATACTTCAGCTCATATTCAGTCATAATCAAATTAAGGTCATAATTCAGTTCATACAATCAGGTCATCATAATTCAGTCATAGTTCAGGTCATACTTTCAGGTCATAATTAGAATTCAGTCTAATTCAGGTCATACTTCAGGTCATAATTCAGGTCATAATTGATATGTCATCAGGTCATAATTCAGGTCATAATCAGATCATAATTCAGGCATAATTCATTCATAATTCATCAAAATTCTATTCATAATTCAGGTCATAATTCAGGTCATAACTTCAGGTCATACTTCAGTCATAATTCAGTCATAATTCAGTCAATACTTTAGTCATAATTCAGGTCATAATTCAGGTCATAATTCAGGTCATATTCAGGTCATACTTCAGGTCATAATCAGAATCAGGTCAGGTCATAATTCAGTCATACTTCAGTCATAATTCAGGTTAAGTCAGTTCAGTCATATTCAGTCATATAATAGGTCATCAGTCATTCATAATTCAGGTCAGGTCATAATTCAGGTCATAATTCAGGCATAATTCAGGTCATACTTCAGGTCATAATTCAGGTCATACTTGCAGGTCATACTTCATGTCTAATTCAGTCATAAGTTCAGGCATAATTCAGTCATACTTCAGTCATACTTCAGTCATAATTCAGGTCATACTTCAGAATTAAGGTCATAATTCAGTCATACTTCATCATAATTCAGTCATAGTTCAGGTCATACTTCAGTCATATTCGAATCAGGCATCATAATTCAGAATTCATGTCCATAACTTCCAGTCATTACTTCGTCATTAATTCAGTCATAGTTCAGGTGGGCATACATTCAGTCATAACTCAGATCAGGAATTCAGGTCATAATTCAGTCATAATTCAGGCATAATTAGGTCATAATTCAATATCAGGTCATAATCAGTCATAATAATAATTCAGGTCATAATTCAGTCATAATTCAGGCAGGCATAATCATCAGTCATCATAATTCAGTCACTATTACAGCATAATTCAGGTCATAATTCAGATCATAATTCAGTCATAATTCGCATAATTCAGTCATAATTCAGTCATAATTCAGCATAATTCAGGTCATAATCAGTTCAAATTCAGTCATAAGTCAGGTCATTACTTCAGGTCATAATTCAGGTCATACTTCAGTCATACTTCACGTCATAATTCAAATTCACATAATCAGGATCATACTTAAGTCTAATAATCAAATTTAGGCATAATCATTCATAATTCAGATCATAATCAGGTCATAATCAGCATAATTCAGTTCAAATTCAGATCATAATTCAGCATAATTCATCATAATTCAGGTCATAATTCAATGTCATAATTCAGTCATAATCAGTCATAATCAGTCAGATCATAATCAGTTCATAATTCAGGTCATAATTCAATCATAATTCAGTCAACTTCAGTCAAATTCAGACTTCATATCATTTAGTCATAATCAGGTCAGGTCATATTCAGTCATAATTCAGATTCAGAGGCAGAAAAAGCCTAATGTGAGTAAATAATGTCTCAGTTGTGTTTTTTAGGACAGAGGCAGTCATCTGGTCTGAGTTTTTACTTAAACACGCTTCACCTCCCTCAGACACAAGCGAGTACTTGAGTACAAACAAAAACCCTTTAATGAGCTCCGTGTGTGTGTGTGTGTGTGGTTGTGTGTGTGTGTGTGTGTGTGTGGTGAGAGGTGTGTTGTGTGTGAGAGTGGTTGTTTGTGTGACGACACATGTGTGTTTGTGATTAGTTTGTCATGAGCCCAGCGATGGTGAAAGAATGCAATAAAAACATGCCTTTTGCAGAAAGAAAGAACGCCACCCAAACACACATTGACGCTCGACGTCTGGGGACACTCTGGAGCCTCTGGACGCTCTGGGACGACGCTCTGGGGACGCTCTGGACTGCTCTCGGGACGCTCTGGGACGCTCTGAGGACGCTCTGGGACGCTCTGGGACGCTCTGCGAGGACGCTCTGAGGACGCTCTGAGGAGCTCTGAGACGCTCTGGGACGCTCTGGACCTCTCTGGACGCTCTGGCTCTGGACCTCTGGAGCCTCGACGCTCTGGACCTCTGGGACGCTCTGGGACGTTCTCTCGGGACTCTCTCGGACGTTCTCTCGGGACGTTCTCTCGGGACGTTCTCTCGGGCGTTCTCTGGACGTTTCTCGGGACGCTCTAGGGACACTTTCGGAGGTCTCTCTCTCGGACGTTCTGGGGACACTTTCGGCGAGTCTCTCCGGGACGTCTGGACACTTTCGGAGTTCTCTCGGACGTCTGGGGACACTTTCGGGAGGTTCTCTCGGACGTTCTGGGACACTTTCGGATTAGTTCTCTCGGACGGTCTGGGGACACTTTCGGGATCCTCTCGACGGTCTGGGAACTTTCGGGTATCTCTCGGGACGTCGTTTCGGGAGTCTGGACTTTCGGGAGTTCTCTCGGGACGGTCTGGGGACACTTTCGGGAGGTTCTCTCGGACGGTCTGGGACACTTTCGGAGGTTCTTCTCGGGACGGTCTTGGGGTCACTTTGGGAGTTCTCTCGGGACTCTGGGCACTTCGGGAGGTTCTCTCAGGACGGTCTGGGACACTTTCGGGAGGTTCTCTCGGACGGTCTGGGGACACTTTCGGGAGTTCTCTCGGAACGGTCTGGGACACTTCGGAGTTCTCTCAGGACGTCTGGACACTTTCGGGAGTTCTCTCGGGACCTCTGGGACACTTTCGGGAGTTTCTCTCGGACTTCGGTGGCATTCGGAGTTCTTCGAGTCCTGGGTCACTTTCGGGAGGTTCTCTCGGGAACGTCTGGTGGACACTTTCGGGAGTTCTCTCAGGACGGTCTGGGGATACTCTCTGCATGTAATTCGGGCTGTTTCTGGTCCGTGTTTGGACGTGCACATCGAGTTGCTGTGCCATCGTGAGCGCATTAACAAGAGGCTGTGTTACAGCGTCCGATCACATGGTCATTCGGGTTCTGACTGCAGCGGCGTGGGAATGAACAACCACAGCTCAGCCTTTTACGACGCTCAAAAAACAAACCTCCAACGCGGAGAAACAGCCGTGTTCTATGTGAAACGAAGCCCATCTGGATAGCCCCTCGCAGCGTTCTTACACAATTCAATGAGCCGGTCTGGACCTGAAAGGAGACCAAGACAAGTGGGTAAATGGACCATATGTTTCTGCTCTGCTCCTTCAGCTGGCTCTCATCAAAGCTCCAATCATCTCACAGAAAGCATGCCTACAGTCAGAGTGACAGAGTGGTAAAGAAAGAGGAGCGCAAACACGCACTCGCGTCAGGAATCCACGGCACCCACAGAACCGCCACGTTCCACAACCCTGTTTCCTCGAGAAGGACCGACATCTGGAGCTCACATCAAAGGCTGTATCAATATTTGTCAAAAGACAGCCTCGACCGGTTCTTGGACGACGCGCAGTGCTGTAGGTGGCGCTGTGTTATTCTTGGATTTCGCATTGTATAGTCACTTTGAAGCTGACATTTCACTGGGTTTTTCAGACAAACAGAAGGCTCGGGATCGTTGCCACACTGACCCATGAGCATTACACTCCGGACAACGTACAGCGCGTTATGACGGGTTACATTTACAGAACCTGGACCACGGACCACGTGTGACCGTCCGGTTCCCAGACTCGCACTGGACCCGGACCGTGTGTACCGGTCCTCCTCGACTCGCACTGGACCCGGACCGCGTGTGACCGTCCGTTCCTCTGACTCGCACTGGACCCGGACCGCGTGTGACCGGTCCGGTTCCTCTGACTCGCACTGACCCGGACCGCGTGTGACCTGGACGTACCGGACCGCGTGTGACCCGTCCGGTTCGCTCTGACTCGCACTGGACCCGGACCGCGTGTGACCGGTCCGGTTCCTCTGACTCGCACTGGACCCGGACCGCGTGTGACCGGTCCGGTTCCTCTGACTCACATTGGACCCTGGACCACGTGACCGTCCGGTCCTCTGACTCGTTTTTGGAACCGACCAACATGTGACCGGTCCAGTTCCTCGACTCGTATTGGACCCGACCACATGTGAACGGTCCGTTCCTCGACTCGCATTGGACCGGACCGCCCACCCACTCACCTCGCTAGTACCGGTCCCGTTCCTCGACTCGTTTTGAACCGGACACAGTGACGAGTCCAGTTCCTACACTCTAGACCCGAACCACATGTGACCGTTCCAGTTCCTGACTGCTCGTATTGGACCCCAGACCACATGTGACCGGTCCGGTTCCTCGGCCCGTTTCCCAGCAGGCGTAACCTGGGTGCTGCGAGTAGGACACATGGGAGCCAGGCCCGGCCCACCCCCCTCAGTCGACAGAGCAAAGCCCGAGGCCAGGTCCCATAAAGCACGTGTCAAATTTAACTGCCGGTGCGGTCTGGAATCAGATCATTTCTGCTCATCTTCTGGTCCATCTTCCTCCATCTTTATCTCCTTTTAACGTTCCGAGTCTTTAGAATCCGACCATTTTATCCAATTTGCACACGGGTTAGAGCCCTACGATGATTTAAACGCCCTGAACTAAGATACTAAAGAGCCTTTTATCCGTTCGTTGAAAGCGCGCCGTTAGCGTGTCGTTAGCGTGCTAGTGGCTGTTAGCTTTACTGCCGGCGTAAACTTTGCCCTGAATGTTGTGGAAAGGGCTCATGAACTCATTGTGGTGAGTAATTAGGATGCTCGTAATGAAGAAGACGAGTTAACGCACCTTTGAGCTCAGCGTTTAACAGCGCCACATCGACCACGCCTCTCCAGCCACGCCTTTGTTTCCAGAGTGAAAGAGCGTTTTGAACATGGACAAACATGGCTGAAGGTCACGTCTTTCTTCAAAAATCATAATAATCAGCTGCGTAACAACTGTTTAGTCATACTTAAGTTGAGGGTCTCACGTTGTTGCCCCCCGTGGGAGAATGTGTCTACATTTGACCCATCCGTCAACACGACCTGTCAGGGGCAGTGGTCACTCCAGTGATCACGCCCGGCGGGAAGCCCACCCAGACACGGGGAGAAAAAGACCTGTTTATTCTGATTACACCATGAAGACCTACATTTTTACGGGAAAAGGTTGTGTTTGTTATGAACTCGGTCTGGTCGTGTTCTAGCCCTGGTTTAGAAATGTCAGTCCAGGTTTAGTTTCAGGTTTAGTTTCAGGTTTCAGTTTCAGGTTTAGTCCTGGTTTAGTCCCAAATGAGACGCCAACAACACGTGCCTTTGTCCCAGTTCAAAGAGCTGCAATGATCTGAGCAAACATGAGGTCAATCGTCATAAAACAAACACTGAGACCGGTTCTGACCAGGCCAAGCCCCCCTTCATCCCAAATCTCCCTCTTTTGCCCATGATTTGAATCAACTGTGGTATTTTATAAGCTTGTAGTTGATCAAAGCATTTCACAGCGAATCACAGCGCGGTTCAGTTTCACAGCGAATCACAGCGCAGTTCAGTCTGTCAGCATTTCACAGCGAATCACAGCGCAGTTCAGTCTGTCAGCATTTCACAGCGAATCACAGCGCAGTTCAGTTTCACAGCGAATCACAGCGCAGTTCAGTCTGTCAGCATTTCACAGCGAATCACAGCGCAGTTCAGTCTTTTCAGCATTTCTAGTGTTACAATTATTTTGAGATTTTCTTTTAAACATTTTCTTTCATTTCCATTTTCAAACATTGCTGTTCCTCAGGAGTGTGAGCAGCTTTACGAAATCAGACTTTCTGAAGGACAAAACTGCGAGATAAAAAAGTTATTTTAATTAGATGTATTTCTTTTGGATAATTGAGATGTGTTTTATATATTATGTATATTGAGTTGATTAGACTGAATTTTGCTTCTAAATTGGTCACATTTATTCTATTTTCGTTCTTCAAATTCTATTGCGACTGGAATCATCTCATCATCCTCGTAACAACACAAAGTGTGAGCGAGCGTATCTGGAAGACGTGCCCCAAACATGTCCTTCTCACATTTGACCTGAACAAGTCACATGTTTAAGGTCACAACCTACTGCCAACGACTTTTCTCCCAGAGACGTTTCAGCGGATCCACAGCTGGCCACGTTAAGGGGCTAAAATACTGTGTCAAAGTGATGAAGAATAAAGCACATCAATAATAGTGAAGTCCAAAGTGGGCCGAGCCGGCTCTGGTTCCCGTCCAGATGATGTCACGCCATGTGCTCACCATCCGTTTACAACGCACACGGCGGCCCTGATGTTGTTTGGGCTTCAGAAGGATGTTCCTGAACAGAACCAAAGCCACACTTTCACTGGTCACTTCCCTTTTCATCCCATTGAGATCATGAGTCTGTCTTCCATGGGCGTGGCCAAGACAAAGCACGGATCAGTGGAACACGAACACGTTTAGACAGTCGCAAATCTGAAACCTGTTACAAACCAAAGATCTCCTTTACAAACTGGTCTTGGTTTTAGTCACAAAGGCTAAAAACATGTTCAGGACCAGGACCAGACCAGATCAGACCAAGACCAGACCAGATCAGACCAGACCAGACCAAGACCAGACCAGACCAGACCAGACCAAGACCAGATCAGACCAGACCAGACCAAGACCAGACCAAGACCAGACCAGACCAGACCAGACCAAGCTAGTTTTTCAAGTCAAATGCCAAAAACAAACATTCTATAGAGTTCTACATTTACAGCACAATTCATGAAGTAAGCCGTGAAACTGTGTAGAGCGTTCATGAGAGCAGGTATGTGTGCAGAGTCAGAGAGGTGCACATGTGCTGCACACGTGGGAACTGTTTGAAATCAAGTTCTTTGAAGGCTTTTGTTCTTCCAGTTTCGTCTAGTAAAAGATAACATGACTACAGTTCTAACATTACATTATGAATGATTACTAAGTGATTAACACTGTGTAATATATGTATGTATGTATAATATATACTGTGTATGAGTAATATATGTATGTATAATATATACTGTGTATGTAATATATGTATGTATGTATATATATACGGTATATGAGTAATACATGTATGTATAATATATACTGTATATGAGTATACATGTATGTATAATATATACTGTATATGTGTAATATATGTATGAATGATATATACTGTGTATGAGTAATATGTATGTAATGTATGATAATATATGTACGTGTAATATATGTATGTATAATATATACTGTGTATGTGTAATATATGTATGTATGTATAATATATACTGTGTATGTGTAATATATGTATGTATAATATATACTGTGTATGTGTATATGTATGTATATAATATACTGTGTACGTGTAATATATGTATGTATGATATATAATATATGTATGTATGTATGATATATACGGTATATGAGTAATACATGTATGTATAATATATACTGTATATGAGTAATACATGTATGTATAATATATACTGTGTATGTGTAATATATGTATGTATGTATAATATATACTGTGTATGTGTAATATATGTATGTATGTATAATATATACTGTGTACGTGTAATATATGTATGTATAATATATACTGTGTATGTGTAATATATGTATGTATGTATAATATATACTGTGTATGTGTAATATATGTATGTATAATATATACTGTGTATGTGTAATATATGTATGTATAATATATACTGTGTATGTGTAATATATGTATGTTCAGAATGTTGTTCAGGAAATCTGTCCATAAATCTCTAAGATCCATCCATCTTCTTCCGCTTTATCCGGGGCCGGGTCGCGGGGGCCGCAGTCTAAGCAGGGACTCCCAGACTTCCTTATCCCCAGACACTTCCTCCAACTCCTCCGGGGGGTCCCGAGGCGTTCCCAGGCCAGCCGAGAGACATAGTCCTTCCAGCGTGTCCTGGGTCTTCCCCGGGGTCCTCCCGGTGGGTGCCTGAAACATGCCTAGGGAGGCGTCCAGGAGGCATCCAGAACAGAGGCCCGAGCCACCTCAGCTGGCTCCTCTCAAAATCTCTAAAATCTTTGTGATTTTCCTTTTTAAATTTGGTGATGCGAGATTATTTATCTGATGCTTGTTTGATTGGGGTCCTCCCCTTCGGTGGTGATGTAGGTCCTACAGAAGCCTGCGCTGACTTTCCTGAGTGTCGGACCCCGGTCTCTGGGGAGCAAACGCCAAACCGCCAAACCGATCAGTTAACCACACAAACTAGTGCTCTATGTGGTTAATACAGCTTGTATTTGTAACTTACGATCATTTCATTGGTCAATCGCTGCTGGCCCTTGATTGCCCTGACCACACGCCACTGGGTCAGACTTTGACCAGAAGCAAACGTAAAGTGCAGATGAGCATTGCCTTTCTACAGTTCTGCTCTTTATCTCTCAACCAATCACAAGCGGCGAGCTAAAGGGCCGCGGCGGCGAGCTAAAGGGCCGCGGCGGCGAGCTAAAGGGCCGCGGCGGCGAGCTAAAGGGCCGCGGCGGCGAGCTAAAGGCAGTCTTAAGAAGGGCCATGTAACCCTCAGGTTCTGTGATCATGTGGTTCTTTCATTAGTTTCGATGCTCTAAAGTAAATGTGTGCTGAACTCAATCTGCTGCTCTAAAACAAGATCACAAATCTACCAGCCACAGCCACAGACCGGACCACAGACCCGACCACGACGGACCACAGACCGATCACTGACCATAAGATCTGAGACGTCGCTCTGAAACACATGAGGCCAAACGTAGAGTCCACTGACACTGACACTGACACTGACCATGAACTGACACTGGACACTGACATCATATACACTGACACTGACACTGACATCATAACTGACACTGGACACTGACATCATAACTGACACTGGACACTGACATCATAACTGACACTGGACACTGACATCATAACTGAACACTGGCGACACTGACGTCATAACTGACACTGGACACTGACATCATAACTGACACTGGACACTGACATCATAACTGACACTGACACTGACATAACTGACACTGACGTCATAACTGACACTGACACTGACACTGACACTCATACACTCACACTGGACACTGGACTCACTACACTGACACTGGACACTGACGTCATAAACTGACACTGGACACTGACGTCATAACTGACACTGGACACTGACGTCATAACTGACACTGACACTGACGTCATAACTGACACTGGACACTGACGTCATAACTGACACTGGGACACTGACATCATAACTGGACACTGGACACTGACATCATAACTGACACTGGACACTGACATCATAACTCACACTGGACACTGACTGTCATAACTCACTGACACTGGACACTGGACACTGACATCACTAACTGACACTGACACTGACATCATAATAACACACTGGACACTGACATCATAACTACACACTGGACACTGACGTCATAACTGACTGACACTGGACACTGACGTCATAACTGACACTGGACACTGACGAACTCATAACACTGACACTGGACACTGACATCATAACTGACACTGTGCTCAGAGGAACCTCCAATGCTGCAGAGATGTTTCTGTCCCTTCTCCAGATCTGTGCCTTGATACAATCCGGTCTCGGAGGTCTACAGACAGGTCCTTGGACTTCATGTCTTGGTTTGAGCGCTGACATCACTGTTACTGTGGGATCTTCTATTGACAGGTGTGAGCTTTTCAAGATCAGGTCCAACTGAATTTATCTCAAGTGGACTCACGTCAAGCTGCAGAAACATCTCAAGGACGATCAGAGGAAAAACCATGAACCTGAGCTCAGGTTTGAGTGTCATGGCAAACGCTGGTCAAACGTGGTCATGGAGAAGAAGTCAGTGTGTTTGAGAAGGGTCAATTAATTGCACTGAGCAGAGAACACATCTAAGGAGAAGCAGAAACTATCGTACTGCAGATCTGAACCCCAGTGAGAATGTTTGGGACGTTCTGGAGAAGGCTTTGTGCAGTGGTCACTCTCTCCATCATCATCTGTGTGAGGAACAATGACACGCTGAAGATCTGTGTGAGGAACAATGACGCTGAAGATCTGTGCGAGGAACAATGGACAGGCTTAAGATCTGTGTGAGGACAATGACACGCTGAAGATCTGTGTGAGGAACAATGACACGCTGAAATCTGTGTGAGGAAAATGACACGCTGAAGATCTGTGTGAGGAACAATGACACGCTGAAGATCTGTGTGAGGAAATGACATCTGAAGATCTGTGCGAGGGACAAGACACGCTGAAGATCTGTTGTGAGGAACAACGACACGCTGAAGATCTGTGGAGAACAATGACACGCTGAAGATTGTGTGAGGAAAATGACACGCTGAAGATCTGTGAGGAACAATCTGAAGATCTGTGCGAGGGACAAACGCTGAGATCTGTGAGAACAATTGAATTGTGGAGACAATGACACGCTGAAGATTGTGCGAGAACATGACACGCTGAAGATCTGTGTGATGTGCGAGGAACAATGACACGCTGAGATGTGGAGGAACTGAAGATCTGTGCGAGAACAATGACAACAAGAGCGAACAATACACGCTGATCTGTGCGAGGAATGAACAGCTTAAGTCTGTCGAGGAACAATGACCGCTGAAGATCTGCGAGGAGACAATGACAGCTGATCTGTGCGAGGAACAATGACACTCTGAAGATCTGTGCGAGAACATGACACGCTGAAGATCTGTGCGAGGAACAATGACACTCAGAAGATCTGTGCGAGGAACAATGACACGCTGAAGATCTGTGTGAGGAACAACGACACGCTGGAGGGAAATACATCTGTTCATGTTGCAGAAGCTGAATGCTGTGATCAAAGCTAAAGGTCCTACAAATAGCAGAGCCCTTTTCGTCTGCGGAGATGTTTGTTTTGGACAGACAGTGTATTTATTGTATTTATTCTACGTAGAATTAGAACATTATTGTCGCTCCTGAGGTCTGTTTCCAGGTCATCGGCCCAGTTTGTGGGACCTTTAAACTGAAGAGAAGTTATATTCTGCCTGCCAGGTGTGGATGACACTCGAGGATTCACGCCCTGACCCCATGTGACCCCATGTGACCCCATGTGACCCCATGTGACCCTGAAGAGCCAAAGGTCAAAGTAGTTACTCTGCTAATGTCCTTTACAGACGAGCTGGTCAAAGTGGAACAAACGCATCAAGACAAAGAAGAAAATGTCATGTCAGTGTTTCTGATCAGCTCGTGAGACGGAGACGAACAGCAGAAGGTCAGAAGGTCAGAAGGTCAGACGGTCAGACGGTCAGAAGGTCAGACTGCAATCAATACTAAATACAACTTTTAATGAGGTTAGCTTCCAAACCAAGCTGGTAAAAAAGACTCAAAGGCGTCTATAGCTCGTAGGGCTTGTGCACACGTGTGGAAAATGATTGTTTTTGTTTTTGTGGATTTGGCCAAATTAAAAAAAAGGTTAACTTTGTTGGTTATTTGTTAGTTCCAGAAAGCAGTGCTACAATGACAACCAAAGCATCAAATAAATAAATACATAGTGAAATTGCACTTTATGTCTTAGATGATGCCAAACTCTCGTTTGTGTGGCCGTTCTCGTGCTGTGGTTCCTTCAATAATAAACCTTACAAATCATGCTGTGTTTTTTTTTTTTTTTTCTTCAGTCTGAGTAACTTCAAAATCTTTCTCTGCATTTGTGTTTGAATGAGAGCAGGAGTTCAAAGCGGTGGTCTTAATGCACATCTGTGAGACACGAGCGGCTCTCCAAGACGAGCTCCAGATGACTCCAGAGAACGTTCGGAGTCTGCTCCTCTGACAGCGGTCCTGTTTGTTCCCCTGCTGCTGCTCTCAGCGCACAGGCATGGTATGGAGCGACAAGTCCGGACAAAGAGGCCTAAACTTTCACTGTGAGCGCGCGAGTCGTGTGCACGGCCTCTGCGGCTCACCAGGCAACGAGCGATTAGACCTGACGACGGGGCAGGAGCAAATCTGTCAGTCAAAAACAGGAAGGGAAGTTGAGTTGTGTCTCTGAGGAAAGTCCAACTGTTTACAATTTAGCTAAAGAATGACATCACAACGCCAGTGTTGTTTTACTGTTGTATGTAAATGTGTTAAATGTGTTAAATGTGTTAAATGTGAAAATGTGTTAAATGTGTTAAATGTGTGTGTTAAATGTGTTAAATGTGTTTGTGTTCAAATGTGTTTAAATGTGTTAAATGTGTTAAATGTGTTTAAATGTGTGTAAATGTGTTAAATGTGATGTTAAATGTGTTAAATGTGTTAAATGTGTTAAATGTGTTAAATGTGTTAATGTTTGTGTTAAATGTGTTCAAATGTGTTAAATGTGTTAAATGTGTTAAATGTGTTCAAATGTGTTCAATGTGTTTCAAATGTGTTTAAATGTGATTAAATGTGTTAAATGTGTTAAATGTGTTAAATGTGTTAAATGTGTTAAATGTGTTAAATGTGTTCAAATGTGTTAAATGTGTTAAATGTGTTAAATGTTTCAAATGTTTAAATGTGTTTAAAATGTGTGATAAATGTGTGTGTTAAATGTGTTTAAATGTGTTAAATGTGTTAAATGTGTTCAAATGTGATAAATGTGTAAATGTGTTCAAATGTGTAAATGTGTTCAAATGTGTTCAAATGTGTTAAATGTGTTAAATGTGTTCAAATGTGTTAATGTGTTAAATGTGTTAAATGTGTTCAAATGTGTTAAATGTTAAATGTGTTAAATGTGTTAAATGTTAAATGTGTTCAAATGTGAAATGTGTTAAATGTGTTAAATGTGTTAAATGTGTTAAATGTGTGTTCAAATGTGTTCAAATGTGTTCAAATGTGTTCAAATGTGATAAATGTGTTAAATGTGTTCAAATGTGATAAATGTGTTCAAATGTGTTCAAAATGTTTCAAATGTGTTCAAATGTGTTCAAATGTGATAAATGTGTTCAAATGTGATAAATGTGTTCAAATGTGATAAATGTGTTCAAATGTGATAAATGTGTTCAAATGTGTTCAAATGTGTTCAAATGTGTTCAAATGTGTTCTGTATAAATATGTTAAATGTGATAAATGTGTTCTAAATGTGTTTAAATGTGTTCAATGTTGAATGTGTCAGTTCTGGAGCCTGGTCCGAGACATAAACAGCTCGGTTTATTAAAACACAGGTGTAAAACAGGCGCTGCAGCAAACGGACAAAGCTGAACCATGACAGAGAAGACTACGCTGAATAAACGTCCTCCACAGCAATGTCAGCAATGTTCATTCATTCATAATAAAAGCATAACAACACACACTGTAACCTCAATGATCAGGGGCCCCTCAGGGCCTGGAGCCCCAGAGCAGCTGCTCTGTCTGAACTGCCTGATGTTACGCACCTGTGCAGAGGTTCTTCCATAACAACGACCAATCACGTCTTATTTACTGAGTATTTATTATTAGACAAATAAAAAAAAATGAAAGTGTCAGAAAGTCTTCCCTCGAGCAGAAGGATTCAGAAGGATTCAGAAGGATTCAGAAGGATTCAGAAGGATTCAGAAGGATTCAGAAGGATTCAGAAGATTCAAGGATTCATCTTCATTTACAACTCAGACCTTTTCTCCACAGCAAAATCCACTTGATCCACGGTCTAAAACTAGGACCAGATCACATTTACTCACGTTAATAAACAAATGAACAAATGAACCTCAGATAAATAACTCTGCTCTTTCAATCAGTGCAATCATTTAAGCTGCCCTGGAAGAACGTGCGCCACTGAACAACCAACCAATCAACCAATCAAACCAATCAATCAATCAATCGTCTAATAAGGTGAAACCACTTCAGAGCATGTGTAACCTGCACACGCGCACATTCGCCGTCACGCGCCTCACCTGCCGTGGATGCGGGGCGCGTCACCAGGAGCAGGAGCCACGTCTGATGCATCAGCGTCCACAAGAGTTTGTGCTCCATACCGGGACACACGGGACACACGGGACACACGGGACACACGGGACACACGGGACCTCCCGGAGCTGCCGGACACCTGCTGCACTCACACCGGACTCTGCGTGCTCCCACAGCGCGTGCGCATTTGTCGCGTTAACGGTCCGTGAGTCCCGGGGCAGCGCGTGTGAGTGGACGGATGGGACGCGCGGAGCAGTGGAGGATCTCTTTATCTCAGGAGGTGTTTGACTCTCTCCTTTCCCCCTCACATCTCTCCTCACTTTCTCTCCCCTCTCCTCCCCCGGACCCTCCCCCTCCCTCCCCCTCCCTCCCCCGGCCGCCACACTCCGGCTCCAGGCTCGTGACCAATCACTGGTGTCAGAAATGCTGTTATCAGTGCTGACAGAGGAGGGATCATCTGTACTCAAGTAGATGTAACGTTCCTTCAACGGTATGTTACTCAAGTCAAAGTACAAGAAACGACGGACAGTCGGGACGGGACCAGTCCGGGACCAGTCCGGGACCAGTCCGGGCAGTCCGGGACCGTCCGGGACCGGTCGGAAGTCGACCAGTTCGGCGGTCGTGTGCGCGGTGTCTCCAAACCTGCAGAACTTCAGAAGTAAGAATAAGAGTACTGGAAAGTACTCGAGTAAGAGCTGAACTGATTGAACTTAAAGAAATAATGCCCAGAATCACGAAACACAAATGTTCACGTCATTTCATGTTGTCATTTGTAGATTTACGTCGACATCTGAGGGACAACAGTCACATGAATAAAGTTCTGATTACTCACATCAGATTTAGTGAGTGATGGCGGGGTCTTATGATGAACCCCCCCGCCCCCCCAGCAGTGTGTGAGGGACGGCCAAAGAGAGGAGCGCGTGTTATAGTTTGGACTCACAGACGCACGAGGCACACGCGCGTGCCGGGACAGGACGCGCGCACTAATAAAAATATGCTCCTGCAGATTCAAATTCCAGAGCCTGTCTGTGTTTGCCCACCGCGCGCGCCAAAACACACGCTCGAGAGGGGGGAGGCCAGGGGGGGAGGCGAGGGGGAGGTCAGAGAGGGGGAGGCAGGAGGGGAGGTCGAGAGGGGGGGGAGAGGGGGAGGCCAGAGGGGGGAGGCCAGAGGGGGGGTCAGAGACGGGGGGGAGGCCAGAGGGGGGAGGTCAGAGAGGGGGAGGCCAGAGAGGGGGAGGCCAAGAGGGGGGAGGCCAGAGAGGGGAGGCAGAGGGGGAGGCCAGAGGGGGGGCAGGAGGGGGGAGGCAGAGAGGGGGAGGTCAGAGAGGGGGGTCCAGAGGGGGGAGGCCAGAGGGGGAGGTCAGAGAGGGGGGAGGGGGGGAGGCAGAGAGGGGGAGGTCAGAGGGGAGGTAGAGAGGGGGAGGCCAGAGAGGGGGGAGTCAGAGGGGGGAGGTCAGAGAGGGGGAGGCCAGAGAGGGGGAGGCCAGAGAGGGGGAGGTCAAGAGGGGGAGGCTCAAGAGAGGGAGTCAGCAGAGGGAGGAGGCCAGAGAGGGGAGCCAGAGAGGGGGGGAGGCCAGAGAGGGGAGGTCAGAGAGGGGAGGCAGAGAGGGGGAGGGTCAGGGGGAGGTCAGAGAGAGGGAGGTCAGAGAGGGGAGGCCAGAGAGGGGGAGGTCAGAGGGGGAGGTCAGAGGAGGGAGGCCAGAGAGGGGGAGGAGGGGAGGTCAGAGAGGGGGAGGCAGAGAGGGGGAGGCAGAGAGGGGGAGCAGAGAGGTGGAGGTCAGAGAGGGGAGGTCAGAAGGGGGGAAGGTCCAGAGGGGGGGAGGTCAGAGAGGGTGAGACCATGAGGTTTGAGGTCAGAGAGGACGGGAACAGGGTGAGGCCAACTCTGGATCACATGACCATGACCAGATTAACATGACATGACCAGATTAACCAGTGTTGATCTAAAATAGTTTAGTCATAGATAGGTCCCACTGACTCATTTACATTTTTATTTTTGAAAAGTTTATTTTAGAGCTCTACAGTTTTCAAATAATCACAACCAAGTACAGGGATGTGGGTGGAGCTAGGGGTAGGTGAAAACAGGATTAACTGAAACAAACAGAAACGCTGAAATCCTCAGTGTTCTGTGAAGCACCGCGCTCATCTTATTTGCAAACCACTGGATGGCGCCATATACCTGTCAAACATTCTTCTGCACCCACCTGAACTTTGAAGGATGAGTTTAGGCGTCACCATGGTAACGGGGCATGTGCTGTGTAAATAGTTCGTTAACAGCGATCCAAGTCACTGCGAGAACAAAAAGAAAAAGACTTGTTTCCAATGTGAACTTTGTTCAATAAATCCACTACATTTTCCCTTTTTTAAGCAGGTTTATGACGACCACTTGCCTGAAGGTTTTGACTTCAGGTCCCAAACAAAAATATAGAAATAAAAATATGACCAGGAAAAAATAAGTATTGATTCAGTCGTCAGAACTAAGGCCCCCGCCTACATCCCCCTCCTTCACCAACAGTACCAACTTTATACTACTTCATTCAACATTTTCACGTCCAGCACGGTTCGAGTAGCGTTATGTCCACGTTGGCTTTTATGTTCAGTGTGATGTGGAGAAGAAGTCTGCCACAGTCCAAATGCCTGTAAGCCAAGCGCATGTAGGTCTAAGGCAGCTATTTGTCAGGTTGTCATACAGACACCCAAAAAAAAAGCTTTCACCAATCCTGAATTTTGGGTCGAAAAAAAAAGGTGTGGGGGGGGTGTGTGCCCGAATTGGCTTGAACGGAGCCCCCATCCTGAGTCTGACCACCCAGCCTCGTCACTCTCCACCCTTTTTATCATCTTATTAAATGATATCTTGCATATCTTTGTTGTGGCGTGGTCTTTGCTAGTACACTGTACTTTTACTGCAGTAACACAAATGAGTACTTCTTCCACCACTGTAAATATGTGAATGGAACCAGAAAATGGATGGATAAATGTGGGAAGAATCAGAATGACATTTACTACGTTCTTGGCTGATGGGCTCTTCTAATTGTTGAAAGGTTTTTTTGAACAATAAGATCCTTTACACAAAAAGATAGTATGACGCATATAGTATCACATAAAATCACGACTCATCAACGCAGCTTTACATTACATTTATTAAAAAAATACTTCTGGCCTTCTGTAAACCATATAATGAAGTCTTCTGCATTTGTTTGTAACCCCTTCTTAACCGTTTATTATTATTATTATTATTATTATTATCATTATTACTATTTTTTGAACTGGACAGTGCACATGAATCAGCTTTTCTGTCAGTATTAGCTGGAGTTCAGCTCGTTTCCAACTCGTCCCAGGAAAGGTGTAAAATGGGTGGATCTTTATTTACTCGCGCACAGTAAATTTGTCCCCGAACAAAAGTATCCGTCCCTCATCCTCCAGAACAACGACCATACAGATCCTTTTACAAACTGACACCTACGCCATCATCACAATCAAATCAGCTCCGAAAGAGGACGGAACAACCATCAAGGGCTGAAGATACAGAGGCGCTGAACCATCTTGGTCAACTACTTTACTGTACTTGAGTACTTTATGGTGAGCTAACAAAGAAGCTCAGACGATTGGCTGAAGCTGTGCGGAGCTGAGGTCAGACCACAAAAGCTCTTCTCAGAGCTAAATGTATGTATGTAAAAAGTGAGTTATTCAATATATATTTTCCTGGTTACACTATAATCCAGCTTTAAATGAGACTTTATGAGCAAAATCATCTTCAGTTTTCTAAGACTGTCTTGGTGTTCTTCTGCCTGAGCCAATCCAGACGCAGAATTCAGTTTTGTTCCATCTTTGTTCTGTGACAAAAGACAGAGTTTCTTTGTTTGATTCAGAGAAGTTGAACAACTCTAGAACAAAAGGACTAGTTTTGGCAAGATTTCGAGACAGATTCTTATTTTTCCAAATTAATATGAACATAATCTCCTCCTCCTCTTCCTCCACCTCCTCGATGACCTTCCTCACATCACGGCTTGGCTCAGGTTTGATGTCCACCACAGTCACATGGGAACCAAACCACAGTCTAAAACCCAAGGAACAGAGGCTCAGTGAAGGAGGAGAAGAAGGTGTGGAGACGTGAGAGCTCTCCATTAGAGCAGATCTTATAGAAGGTCAAAGTCCCAGCCTCAGAGTCCAGGAACACGCCCACTCTGCCGGAGGACAGGTCTTCTGCATCTCTTTCTCCGTCAGAAAGCTACTGTAGTTTGGCAGTATGGATCTTCTGAAGTCATGGTCAGATGATAAACTACGGTTCTACGGTCGTTGTGCTCGGCGTAGATCTTAAAACTAGTGATATCAAGATTCCAGGACTGATCGTTGCATCCAAACTGACACTCCTTTACTTCTCCTCTCCGTCTGATTCCTCTGTAACTCACTGCTATAGAAACAGAACTCCCTCGCCACTCCACCTCCCAGTAACAGCGCCCCCACAGGCCAGTGGAGCTCAGGACCTGAGGCCAGTATGTGAACATGTCCTCATGATCTGGGTACTCCTGCTCCTCCTCCACGTAGGTCACTGTCCGTTTGTCCTCAGACAGTTGAGTCTTCTGTGAGCCGTGTTTGGATCCAGAGAGAACTCACGAGAATCTGAAACACGGCGCAGATGACATCACTTCCTGAATACTTTAAGGACATCTTAATAATGACTTTTTTCATCAATACTCACATTTCTTTATGTCCTGGATTATCGGGGGCTTTACCTCAGTGTGAATGTCCACCACAGTCACAGAAGAACCATCCTGAAGTCCAAACCCTGGAAACAGAGGCTCAGTGAAGGAGGAGAAGAAGGTGTGGAGGCGTGACACTGTTCCGTTAGAGCGGATCTTATAGAAGGTCAAAGTCCCAGCATCTGCGTCCAGGTGCACGCCCACTCTGCCGGAGAACACGCCCACTTCCCCGGGTACCTCATCCACTTTTATTGTTTCGTTGTCGTGACGGGCAAAGCACAGGTCTCCACAGATCCACAGACTCCAGGACTGATTGTTGAGTCCAAACTTACACTCCTTTACTTTTCCTCTCCGTCTGATTCCTCTGTAACTCACTGCTATAGAAACCCACTTCCCTCTCCACTTCACCTCCCAGTAACAGCGCCCCCTCAGTTCAGTGGAGCTCAAGACCTGAGACCAGTCTGTGAACCTGTCCTCATGATCTTCATACTCCTGCTCCTCCTCCACGTGGGTCACTGTCCGATTGTCCTCAGACAGTTGGAGGTTTCTGTGAGCCGTGTTTGGATCCAGAAAGAACTCACGAGAATCTGAAAGACAAGACGAAGCATCTTGATGTGAGAATGAGATGAATCTAAAATGTGACTCAATCAAGTGAAACTCACACTTCCTGCGATCAAGCAGAAGCAGCCTGAAACGCACAAGACGTAAAACAAAATGCATCATGTTTGAGTGCTTCATAGACGGCGTACAGTGAACGTGGACATGAAGTTAGATGAACATGAAGAAGTTTGATGTTCACTTACGGTTCAGCTTCAGGTGAATCGGACTGAGAAACAAACAAAAAGATTCAGTTCATTGCAGACATCTTCCTTGTGGCGACATGAAGAGTTGTTGACGCAAAAGGAGGCGTCTTCTTACCGTTTTACCCTTTTTGTGTTTCCTCCACATCAAAATAATGATGATGATGATGATGATGATGACGACACAGAGGAGAACGACCCCCGCCACAGTTCCAACAATCACAGGTGTATTTGGACTTGTTGCTTTTAGACCAGAACCTAGAGTTGAAAAGACAAATCAGAAAAAATAAATCAGACTGGATGTGACCGTGTTTCCGTGACGACAGCGACTCGTCACTGTCTTCACGTGTGGAAATGTGAAACCAGGGCTTATTTATGTTCTTCCAAATGCTTATTGTCTTATAAACTAAAGTTGAACAGTGAAGTTGAACCAAATCATCAGTGTAAAAGTGCACATTACCTGTGTTTTTACCTGTTTTTAACCTGTGTTTTTACTGTGTTTTACCTGTGTTTACCTGTGGCTCCTGATCTGTCCAGGTTTGCAAAGGTTTGGATGTTCTCACAGAGCATCATCACAGAAGTTTTGTTTTCTTGTTGTTAGCTGCCACATTAGCTCCACATCAGCTCTGCATTAGCTCCGCATTAGCTCACATTAGGCTCCACATTAGCTCCACGTTTTAGCAGCCACATTAGCTCCACATTAGCTCACACGTTCAGCTTTGCATTAGCTCCGCATTAGCTCCACAATTAGCTCCACATTAAGCTCCACGTTAGCGCACATTAGCTCCACATTACTGCACATTAATCTCCACATTAGCTCCACGTTCGCAGCCAGCAGCACATTAGCTCCACATTAGCTCCAATTAGCTCCACATTAGCGCCACGTTAGCGCCAAATTAGCTCCATCATTAGCTCCACAGCGCCATACATTAGCTCCATATTAGTCCACGTTTAGCGCCACATTAGCTCCAACATTAGTGCCACATTAGCTCCAGCGTTAGCGCCACATTAGCTCCATATTACTCCATGTTAGCTCCACATTAGCTGTCCATATTAGCGTCACTTTTAGCAAAGCTCTGACGTTCACACAAACGTCTCCTTTCTTTATTCCACGTGTTTCCCACAACCACACGTCTCTAATATAAAGAGCTATAAAAACGTTAAATGTCAATCAGAAAATTGTTAAAGATAAATTAGAGACGGTTTTTGCGGGCCTGATTAAACACATAAAACGTTGACAACCCCGTGCGGTAGATTCATTGTATTCTCTTTGATCAGTCCGGATGTTTGGTTTGATACAAATTCTAAAAATGTTGGTTTTCAAATATGTTTTCTGCTGATGGCTTTCAATCTGAATTTTCTTATCTCAACAAAGGTGTTCCTTCAAGGGTCTGTCCTTGGCCCAATCCTATTTACAATTTATATAAAGTAACTAACTAACCTAACTATAATCTGAAAACACATAGTCCAATCAATAATACTTGTATGCAGATGGTGAGTCTATATGTAAGAGCGCCTCCTGCTGCTCAAGTTATTTCAAATATTCAAGTGGATTATCACTCCATCCAACAAAAACTGTGTTGAGTAAACAACATGTGTGCTGAGCTCTAAGGCTCAGCTCTAAGGCTCAGCTCTAAGGCTCAGCTCTAAGGCTCAGCTCTAAGGCTCAGCTCTAAGGCTCAGCTCTAAGGCTCAGCTCTAAGGTTCAGCTCTAAAGTTCAGCTCTAAGGCTCAGCTCTAAAGGCTCAGCTCTAAGGTTCCAGCTCTAAGGCTCAGCTCTAAGGCTCAGCTCTAAGCTCAGCCTCTAAGGTTCAGCTCTAAAGTTCAGCTCTAAGGCTCAGCTCTAAGGCTCAGCTCTAAGGTTCAGCTCTACAGCTCTTCAGCTTAGCGTCTCAGGTTCACTCTAAGGTTCAGCTCTAAGGTTCAGCTCTAAGGTTCAGCTCTAAGGTTCAGCTCTAAGCTCTCTCTAAGGCTCAGCTCTAAAGGCTCAGCTCTAAGCGTTCAGCTCTAAGGTTCAGCTTCTAAGGTTCAGCTCTAAGGTTCAGCTCTAAGGTTCAGCTCTGAGGTTAAGGTTCAGCTCTAAGGCTCAGCTCTAAGTTCAGCTCTGAGGTTCAGCTCTAAGGCTCTGAGGCTCAGCTCTAAGGTTCAGCTCTAAGGTTCAGTCTCTAAGGTTCAGCTCTAAGGTTCAGCTCTAAGGTTCTAAGCTCTAAGGTTCAGCTCTAAGGTTCAGCTCTAAGGTTCAGCTCTAAGGTTCAGCTCTAAGGTTCAGCTCTAAGGTTCAGCTCTAAAGGCTCAGCTCTAAGGCTCAGCTCTAAGGCTCAGCTCTAAGTTCAGCTCTAAGGTCTCAAGCTCTAAGGCACAGCTCTAAGGCTCAGCTCTAAGGTTCAGCTCTAAGGCTCAGCTCTAAGGTTCAGCTCTAAGGTTCACTTACAGCAATTAAGCAAGAGAAGGAAACATACATTTTTATTGAAATCACTCTCCTCTAACTAATCTAATCTACACATTTACTATTGTTGTTATTATCATTATTTTTATTGTACATTGTTTATGTTGCACCTTAACGCCAAGCAAGTTCCTAGTTTGTGAATTGTTCACCGACAATGGCAATAAAACTGATTCTGATTCAGATTTGGTTTAATCTCAATTACTTATATTTACGCTGAACGTCCCAGATCAAGTATTCATCCACCGAGATCTCAGGACGTTCTTATTTTACAGTCGAGTCAATACAGAGTCAGGGAAAAAAGGCATTCAGCCAACTTTGCCCCGTCTGTGAAAGAAACGCTGGTGGTCCCTACAGGGTCTCTAAAAGCACAGTAGGAGGTAGAGCGTTTAGTGTCTTCTGGAATCAGCTCCTGTCCATGTTGAAGAGGCCGACACAGTCTCCGACACAGTCTCGACAAAGCTCTCACAGTCTCTTCATCTAAGACCAAGCTTAAAACGTTCCTCTTTGAAATGGCTTATGGTCAGGCCAGTTAGGAACAGGAATTAAAACCTGCAGTTTCAGCTCCGCTGCCCTGCGGACCAATCTGGGGGAAGTATAGGAGCTGGAGCACGATCCTCTGGTACAAGACTAACTTTTACTTTAACTGTCAACGTCTGATTTAATATTTATAGTTCACTATGTCTGTTCATTGCGCTGTTCACTTTGTTTTCTCCTTCTTCACTTCGCTCGGAGTGGTTCTGTTCCAGCACATACAACCTGTCGGCAGCCAGATGCTCCTCAACCTCCTGGAGAAACGCTCTCTACCTCACAGATGAACTGGTGGTTCTCTCACTCTCTCTCGAGAGACTGGGGATTCTCTCCTGATGGTTCTGTCCTTCACTGTGGTTCTCCCTTCAGGTTCCTACTTTCTCCCAAAGGGTTTTGTAGTTTTTTCCTGCAGGGAGGATCTATTTCCTATGAACATTGTTTTAATCTGTTCTTCACTGTCGCCCGCTTGAGGCAACTGCTGCATGTTCCTTTGGCATTTACAAAAATAAATTGAATTGAAAGTTATTGAACTATTGAAATTAAATGATTTTCTGCCATTTGAATGAATTCAAAGTACATGTTAAAGCACCTAACCCACAGTGCCAGCGCTCTTGCTTTGTACGATTTTATTCTATATATTATTTTTATTAATTTTGTTTTATTTTGATTTATTGATTGTTTATATGAACATTTTAGCTAGATATTTCTGTTACTGTCTGTTTTTTTGAACCCATAAAACAGTCTAATACTTAAACATTTGTTCGTTGTAATGTGACCCCACAAACCCCAGAGGGCGTGGTGAGGACCTGGATCTCACTCGCTGCAGTTCTGCTGGACTCACCTTGAGTTCTGAGCTCTGTCCTGGAGAAGTGTGTGTGTGAGTCTGTGTGCAGCTCACACACATACACACCCTCCTGCTCTGGGCCCAGATCCTGCAGACTCAGATTGCCCGACTCTGAGACACCTTTCACAAACGTCCTCCAGGGGGCAGCGTAGTCCACATTGGCACCGCTCTGAGTCACAATGGGCTGAATGTAGTTGAATGTCCACACCAGCCTCTTCAGTGGAGACACGGAGGTGGTGCAGGGGATTGTGACGTTTGTAGACATCTCGATTGGAGCTGAAAACACAAATACAGCTGTCGGATTGATCTCACTCAAACTGGCATTTGGCCTCAGTTAGAGTTTTGAGGGCCAGTGGAAAGAGTCCTGTCTTTGTTTCCAGACCAAATGATCCGTCTTGTGCCATCAAATGGAATCTACTGGATCTCCATCTGCAGGTGGGCCGTGACAGTCCTGGACACATCAGCCTGACGCCCTCTTTCACTGAGGGTCTTTATGGACGGAGGGCAAGCTTCAGATTACATCAAAGCGTTTATTGGCTAATAATATTTGATAGCGATGGGACAGATTTTTGTTGTAATATCATCAGTTCAAGAGCCTAAAACCGTCCCCTGAGACCGACCTAAGACCAACGCACATAAAACGTGACCTCAGGGTTAGAGCGTGTCTTTACTCTGACGGACACACGCCGTAAAGTGTGAGGAGAAAACGAGCGCTGCGGCGGAGGAAGAGAAAGCTCTGTCTCCACGTCTGCTTCTTTACAAACTCTCTAATAACCTGCTCAAACCAGAGACTGAGACTTTAAGCTTAACCTTAACCGTAACCTTAACCTTGACCCTGACCTTAACCTTGACCCTGACCTTGACCTTGACCGTGCCTTTGACCTTTCGTCATGGATAGATTTTGTTTGTTTGCTTGGTTAAACAGTTGATCAAATGAAACAATGAGGAAACTGCTGTAATACTGGGCTAAAACAGATGAACGACAGAGACTACAGGACACTCACAGTGCTGACTGTAGGTGGCGCTCTTCCAGCTGTGGTGCGTGCTGATGTTGCAGGTGTACTGCTGCAGAGGGTCAAAGGTGAGCGAGCTGCTGACAGAGTAGAGCCGGTTCTGTGTTTCCTTCAGCAGCGTTTGGTGCCTGGCGTCAGGAGTCCAGCTCACGCTGGGCTGAGGGTAGATGTCCTCAGAGCCACAGACCAGAACGTCTCCTCTCTGCTCCATGTTCAGGGCCGTCACAGGAGCTGCAGACACAGGAGCACCTCAGGGACGTCTGCGTTTATGTTCACAGACGTTTTCTTACCTTTCACTCTCAGCTCGATCCACTCCTCTGTAACACGATCATTTGTAATGGCTTGACACAGATACGTCCCCTGGTCCTGGACGCTCCACCTCGGTCAGATTCAGAGAGGCATTTCCTCTGGATAGCTCCTCAGGAAACAGAGAAGTGCGCCCCCTAAAGGCTGCGTGCTGAGGCCTTAGTGGGGCTGCGTGAGGTGAGTAAACATGGACCAAATACTCGTTCTTTTTCTAAATCTAAATCCTCTGGTTTTGTGCCACTGAATCCCATGGACGTCACCAGATGTAAAGCTGCAGGCAGGCAGGGCAGGACACAGGTCTCCATGACGACACAGGTTACACGAACACTGAGGAGAGACAATAATGGACAGTTTAAAAAGAGAAAATAAATAATAGATTGCAGGTGAAACGCTTTCATTTGCACAGAGGCCTCTTCTCTGACATGTTCAGGTCCCATTTAGCTGTGCTTCTGACTGAAGGGTCTTAGGGTTATGGAGGGGGGATTATGGACCCTGAAGGCCCTGAAGGCCCTGAAGGCCCTGAAGGCCTATGATAACACGAACAGACACGGACAGGGATCGCCTGTGGTCTGGTCTTAGGCTCGCCTGTGTCTGGTCTTAGACTCACCTGTGGTCTGGTCTTAGTCGCCTGTGGTCTGGTCTTAGGCTCGCCTGTGGTCTGGTCTTAGCTCGCTGTGGTCTGGTCTTAGGCTCGCCTGTGGTCTGGTCTTAGGCTCGCCTGTGGTCTGGTCTAGGCTCGCCTGTGGTCTGGTCTTAGGCTCGCCTGTGGTCTGGTCTTAGCCTCCCTGTGGTCTGGTCTTAGATCGCCTGTGTCTGGTCTAGGTCTCGCCTGTGGGTCTGGTCTTAGGCTCGCCTGTGGTCTGGTCTTAGGCTCGCCTGTGGTCTGGTCTTAGCTCCTGTGGTCTGGTCTTAGGCTCGCCTGTGGTCGTGGTTCTTTAGGCTCGCCTGTGGTCTGGGTCTTAGGCTCGCCTGTGGTCTGGTCTTAGGCTCGCCTGTGGTGTGGTTCTTAGGCTCGCCTGTGGTGTGGTCTTAGGCTCGCCTGTGGTCTGGTCTTAGGCTCGCCTGTGGTCTGGTCTTAAGGCTCGCCTGTGGGTCTGGTCTTAGGCTCGCCTGTGGTCTGGTCTTAGGCTCGCTGTGGTGTGCGTCTTAGGCTCGCTGTGTCTGGTCTTAGCTCGCCTTGGTCTGGTGTTGGCCTCACCTGTGTCCGGTCTCAGACTCACCTGTGGTCTGTCTAGACTCGCCTGGGTCTGGTCTTAGACTCGCCTGTGGTCTGGTCTTAGACTCGCCTGTGGTCTGGTCTTAGGCTCACCTGTGGTCTGGTCTTAGGCTCGTCTGTGTGTCTGGTGTCGGCCTCACCTGTGGGTCCCGGTCTCAGACTCACCTGTGGTTCTGGTCTTAGACTCGCCCTGTGGTCTGGTCTTAGGCTCACCTGTGGTCTGGTCTTAGGCTCGTCTGTGTCTGGTGATGGCCTCACCTGTGGTCTCAGACTCACCTGTGGTCCGGTGTCGGCCTCACCTGTGGTCCGGTCTCAATCGACTCACCTGTGGTCTGGTGTCGGCCTCACCTGTGGTCCGGTCTCAGACTCACCTGTGGTCTGGTCTTAGGGCTCACCTGGTCTGGTCTTGGCCTCACCTGTGGTCCGGTCTCAGACTCACCTGTGGTCTGGTCTTAGGCTCACCTGTGGTCTCAGACTCACCTGTGGTCTGGTCTTAGGCTCGTCTGTGGTCTGGTGTTGGCCTCACCTGTGGTCTCAGACTCACCTGTGGTCCGGTGTCGGCCTCACCTGTGGTCCGGTCTCAGACTCACCTGTGGTCTGGTCTTAGGCTCACCTGTGGTCTGGTGTCGGCCTCACCTGTGGTCCGGTCTCAGACTCACCTGTGGTCTCAGACTCACCTGTGGTCTGGTCTCAGACTCACCTGTGGTCTGGTCTTGGCCTCCTGCAGAGCTCCACAGCAGCAGCAGAACCATCCACAGCTCCATCTGAAACATGAAACAGAACAAACTTGTGCAGGTGTTTCACGGTCACTTCAGAAGGAAGCTTCATTCATTCACACTTCATGAACAGTGATGGGGAGGAGTCACTCAGACACAAACCTATAACAAGAGTAACAAGTAACAAGTATATGGCAAGGCAAAACACCACAAATCCGATAAAAAATCTGACAATTATCAAAACAAAAAGGAAATAAACAATGCATTTTAGACTTACAAACAAATAGACTTGGAACCTCCCCAAACTCAACCCCTGATCTGCCTCTGAAGAGTTTGGAACAAACACAACAAGAGAGCGAAAATAAAATACTATAAAACATCTTCTGAACATCAAAGAAACAAAATCCTGCCACATTTATATTAAAGGGTCCCAGATGGTCCAGAGTCTTTCAAATGTGTCCATTTCCAAATTAAGTCTGAATGTCATTTGTCCGCCACGATGTCAGTCCAGTCTTTAGTCTTTGGAGGTTTCTGTCAACCATTTCTTTGTGATGCCTTTAGTATGTCAATAGTATGTTCCAAAAGTATCTATTTATTGCATCCATAGCAGGAGTTTTGAAGCCCTAATACATAGTTCTAAAATTGAGTGAGATGGCAATGTCAAAAACAGTCTAAAATGCATTGTTTATTTCCTTTTTGTTTTGATAATTGTCAGATTTTTTATCGGATTTGTGGTGTTTTGCCTTGCCATATAAATCGAGAAATCTGAGCACAACATTCATTTTTATAGTTTCAATTGTTTGTATAAGATAAGAGTCAATTTCTCCAAAATTGTTGATTGGTCTTTATGGAAGACCACACCTAAATATCAGAGGGATTCAGTTTGTCATTCAAAGGTCAAAGAGGTTTGCCAGAAGGAGATCATTTCAGTGTTTCGTACATGTAATTTATATGAAGACATTGGATACGTTTATTGAAGAGAATGCATCACATTGGGTATGGACATTTCGGGTTTGGTCAGAAACACTTGTACAATAGAACATCATCTGTGTAGCAAGCAATTTTAGGCTCCACGCCATCAATTGTAACACCATGAATTGTTTTTGATTGTCTAGTATATTGGGCCAATGGTTCCAATTACAGAGCAAACAGGAGGGGGGACGAGGCACATCCCTGTCTCACCCCTCACCCCTCCCCCCTGACTCTTTACAGAGTCAGTGGATCTATCAGATGACCATTGAATTTAAAATCGTAAAGGGACCCAATAGTTTTTATAATGAAGTCGTCTATTGGAAATTTGTTTCGCTTTAAATAAATAAGGCCGGCTAACAGAATACATTTGTTTTCTTGCCGTCCAAACGAATTATTACTGCTTTGTTTTGTTGTTTTTGTATGTTGTTGCTTATGTGTGAGGATTGTCACTGCGGATCAATCTTGGGAGTATTTGTTAACATTTTTTTTGGACATAATTGAGGTGTATACACGATAGTCCTCATTCAGAATAGAAAGTGGTCTATATGAGGCACAGTCGAGTCTGTCCTTCTCCTCTTTAGGTATTAGAGATCAGAGTTGGGGTTAATAAGTTAGAGTACTCAAATTACTTTTTTAGAGTAACGAGGATCGCGTTCGTTTTTGTGCACTCATGTAATCTAGAACGAGTTACTTTTCAAATCCGGTTTGGTTAGGTCTCATCTCCCCACCTCAGGTTTCCCAGCCGCAGAGCAGAGAGAGCCGCGGCAGCAAACACTCGTGCCACTAGTGACTCTTGTCCTTGTGCCAAAGAGAAATAGACTTTCAGAAGCATGTTTTGAACAACTTCTCCTTCATTATAACCAGTACTTTGTAGCTGAGGAGTAAATGTAGGGTAGCAGCGATGTGGCGAGTTTGATTTAATAAACTACAGGCCTAAAACAAGCACGTTCTGTTTTTGTGCGTCGCTGCTCTTGTCAATCCACTAATTTTGTTTTAGCAATGTTTTTCATTGCTTGACGACGGGCCAACACGTGCTTATTGTATGGCATTGTATTGTGGTCAACATAACATTTGTCAACATAAAAGAGGAATACAGCTCAGTCAATCATTACTTTTCTAACAACAGTAGCGCCAGTAGCAGAAGAAACCTCATAATCAGAACTCGTGGTTTATCGGTCTTGTTTTGCCCAGGCGATGAGCTCTTTCTATTGTGATGGAGGGACCACAACTCCAGAGCCTGAAATGAGCCCTGGAATCACCTTCTTCTTCGTCCTCCGGGACCCCCCACAAGTCTGAGATTGTTCCTATGTGATCTGTACTCCAAATCCAGAATCTCCGTCCGCTCCGTGTCTGCATGTTATCCACAGTGCGTGCGGCTGGGGAAGAATGTCTCAGACACACATTGACGCATGCTCAGTTTCCTCCCCCCGCTTTCAGCTCCCTTATATCATTTTCAAATTGGTTGAATCAGGCTGCGCCGCCCGCTGCTTTCATTTCCGCTCTCAGTGACATAATGTCACGCTGCATTTCGTGTTTCATTTCACACCATGAGGACCAACTGTGAGGATATCTCCCTCATCTCCTTCCAACAAGGGGGAGCCCTGATGTTCCACGTTGGAGCCAGCCCAACCCCATCCTGCCGTGGGGGAAGGGCTGCGGTCCGGCGCACTGGACCTGTTAGCCATGTTAGCCTCGTTAGCTTGTGAGGCGGGCTGTTCTCCACTGCAGCCGTGGACCGTCAGCTTTGATTGTTGAGGTCCTGTAGCATTACCTGTCTTGTGTTATGTCCATATGTGCTTGTATGTGCTCAGACCAGGGGAGGAAAGTACTGTACTGTACTTTTACTGCACTACATTTCAGAGCAGGTATCTGTACTTTCTACTCCATTACATTTTTGAACTGGACTGAAAAGTAAAAGTATATTGTTTTTCAGCATATTAATCAATCAATCAACCTTTATTTATAGAGCCCTTTACAACACTCAAAGTGACCAAAGGGCTAAAAATTCATGTCGGTCCAAAACATAATAACACAAGTAAAAACAAACTGTACAAACTAAAGTGTCACTGCACTACTTCGTGTTGAAGGACAGTCTGAATAAATACTTTTTAAGCCCAGATTTAAAAAGGCTAAAGTCTGTGAACGTGGGCATGTCGGGGGGCTCATGTCGGGGGGCTCATGTCAGGGGGCTCATGTCGGGGGGCTCATGACAAGGGGCTCATGTCGGGGGCTCATCGGGGGCTCATGTCGGGGGGCTTCATGTCGGGGGGCTCATGTCGGGGCTCATGTCGGGGGGCTCATGTCGGGGGGGCTCATGTCGGGGGGCTCATCCGGGGGGCTCTATGCCGGGGGGCTCATGTCGGGGGGCTCATGTCGAGGGTAAGTTTGTTCCAGAGTCTGGGACCAGCGACAGAGACGGCTCGATCCCCCCCGTGTTTGAGTCTGGCTTTGGGGTCTTCCAGCAGAATCTGATCTGTCGACCTTGAGGCTCTGCTTGGGTTTTGGCCAGGCAGAAGCTGGGCCAGAAAAGGAGGTGCCAGGCCATTTAGAGCTTTACAAACAAAAAGTGACATTTTAAAATCAATTCTAAAAGACGGGAAGCCAATGGAGAGCAAAAAGGGCTGTGGTGACGCGCTGAGGTTTGGGTGGGTTGGTTAGAAAACGCGCCGCAGCGTTCTGTACGAGCTGAAGGCGCCTAAGGGCAGACCGGGAGACCCCGACAATAAGTGCATTGCAATAGTCTATTCTCGAGCTGATGAAAGCATGAATCGTCCGTTCAAGATCGGTGCGATTTAGAAAGACTTTACTTTAGCTAAAAGACGTCATTGATCAAAACTTGCTCTCACCACACTGTCAATTTATGGAGACTTCTTGCATTTTTTTGGTTCCCTTTGAACAAACACAAATAGGCCTTAGAGAGAACCTGGAAAGTTCGCCGTAATGACCAGAAATCAACAGAATTCCGGTATCTGTACTTTTAAATTGAGTCCTTCATCCACCACTGGAACAGAAGCACTTTGTTTTGCACACGCTCTTTTGAGTTTGAGCATCTCTGTGTAGTTTAGTTGTTTCTGCTCTTACATTCATCAGGCTGGGTTATTTACCTCGTTTGCTCGCTAATGTTAATTATTATAATAATACCCATTTACAGGAGAATAGTTTAAGTGTTTTGGCCACAGTGAGTAAAACTTCATTACCATCAGCAAGCTTCAGTTGAACCTTCACAAAGAGATAATCCATTGTGTCTCTGACTTTGGTCACAGTAATGACGTGATTTGCAGGACAGAAGCTTCAGCAGGCAATGTCCATCAAATGGTTTGTCATTATTATTATCTTACACAGGAAATACCAGGAGGAGCTTTGGTTAATTGTGTCTTCTGTGTGAAGATGAACATTTGTGTTGATCTTTCTGTTTACATTACAGGCAGTGGCGGGTGGTCCATTAGGGCGATGGGGCCCCTCATTGTCAATGCCTAAAAACAATATCATTTGTTCAGAAATGATATTGTTTTTAAGCAAAAAAGTTATTTTACTATTAATTCGAACGTTTAAAAGAATGAAAAAACAATGATATATAGGATACTGCTGCGTCTCTTTTCAGTGTACGCTGTGGGCTGTTTAAAATGGATGAGCCTGGTAGAAAAGCAATGGGAATCTTAAGCCAATCAAATCAGAAGAAAAATTACAACGTCACTATGAGAAAGTCACAGTAAAACTTTCTAAAATGGGCGCTTTGCTCCATTGCGCATTGAAGCGTAGTGTTTACGCCATGGAGCTACACTGTTAACGCTGGAGCGTAGCGGGCGTGGTCAGATGTGATCATGGCGGCGTTAGGGAAAGTGCCTGTACCATCTCTCTGCTTCAGAAGTCCAAAGAAACAAAAAAAGGAAAGTGAACCGGACCAGCAGCCTCCCCTAGTGCTATTTCTATAATCACATCACACAGATGGGAAAACAAAATGCGAGTCAGGCTGCCCAATCTGAGACATTTGATTCATATCGCCTGAAAAAAGATAACACCCAGCCCCACTGAAACTAATAATTTTAATAATTTTCTTACTTCTTATAATCTTGATTTTATGTTTTTAACTGAAACATGGCAGAAACAAATAAAGGAAAGTGGACCGGACCAGCCTCCCGTTAAGGACAGACGGGAGGTTAAAAAAGACAAAGTGGATCTTCTTATGCCAGAGGCTTTAGCTGGTGCTGTGAAGCTAATGCTGGTTTTTGTTTTGCGTGTTTCATTTTTAAAACTGCATCTACATCTACAGACCGGGCTCGGTGTGAAAATGTAAAACTTAATTATCAATTCTGTTATGCAATATTTCTTGTGTTATTGACTTTTTTGTATGTCGAGCTTTCATAAATGCAAATCACATCTGTTCATTCATTTATTTAATATGAAAAAATGAACATGAATGAACTTCTGTTGAGTAAATGTAAATTTGATTATAGCTACAACTGTAATTTGATGTGCAGTCCAAAGGCAGGGAACAAAACAACACAACACACACACAGAAGTTACAACACACGGATCACATGACTGTTTGATTTTAGACACAGTTTGAGTTTAGAGTTAAAGCTACAATGTGGAACTTCCTTATGAAGAGTCTTGTTGGAGTCATCCGTGTACTTATTATTATTATTATTATTATTATTATTATTATTATTATTATTGAATATCTCAGCATCTCAGTCAAGTACGCATACAAGAAAACATAAAAAAACTGAAATGATTTCAAATGAACAGATTTGACTTCTGATTGATAAAGTACATAAAACAACTGCTTTATGAAGGTGTGATGAGCGCGTGATGGGAAAACTGGTACTTCCAGTGGCATATTTCTTCATAGAGTCACTAACAGGTGAAGAACGTGCCAAAGGAACGTCTTCATCGCCTGCACAGTATCGGGCTCTTCATGCCATTTCTCCAGGCTCAAGGCAGACGCACGTTCAATGGTTTCCTCCTTTCCTCATCCTGACGAGAACTCTTCTGTCCATGTAGGTTTAGATGTCTGCAACATGAGTAAAGCTGCGCCCAAATACACTTGCTGAAGGAGATACAGGAACATGGAACTGCGCAAATTCAGAAGCATGACGGAAAGATACTCGCAATTGTCCAATTTTCATATTTTGTATTTCACCAAAATATTGGAATCTGCCTATGAAAGAAAGGGGCTGCCTTCGGCCCCTGGCCAGCTTTTTTTTTTTCTATGAAGACGAGTCAAGTAAACTATTTTAGCAAACCCCTTGTGACAATTCATCCATGCCACTTTTCATCCCCCGAAATGCATTGAAATATTAAAAGTTCTCTTAAAACCTGATCATTCACGACCTGCCCTGGAGCAGAGCGTGTGAAGCTGTCGCTGCAGGTCATCTGCGTCATCAGAGCGGTGTGAAGCTGTCGCTCGCGCAGTCATCGCTGCCCGTGTGTTCGATTTAAAACCTGCTGTGATGGTCGTCGCCGTCGTTTGTCACATTCGCCTCGTCACTTACCGCTGAATGTCTCCTCCGACTCCTCTGAAGACCCAAACGCTGTAGTTTGTAGAAGATGGGTTCCAGGTGGACTTTTGCACAGATCCGCTGAGGCTGTGCCTTCCTCTTCTCTTTCTTTCTAAATACTTTCACTTTGGCCTGTGATTGGAGCAGAGGGGAGAAGGTGTGGCAGCTTGGACCTGATCCAAGTGTCTTGTCTTGAGAAGAACATGTTCTGATCCAAACCCCATGTATAGATTTCTGTGTCATGTTTGAGGCAAAGTGACAACATCTTTAAAGTCAGGTCTTGAAAAGCTCGTTTTCCTGCAAAGACTGTGAACTTGTGCCTCATTTCAGGTTCCGAGTTAAACCTGGTGCTTTGTGTTCTCGTGACGTCACGAGCTGAGACGAGTCACAATTCTGTGGAAGGATCAGGATTCAGGCTGAACTGTCAGACTTGTTGACCTGGTTTATGGTTCAGAAGTTGCAATGACTCAATTCAACATTTGTGGATTTCCTTCACAAAACATCTCCCATTTAGTTAGACCCCGCCCACCATCTGGAATTATGACACAAACTCTAGAACTTGAACCCAAACTATTTAATTAATCTAATCCCATTGAGACAAGCGGTTTTTACAGCTCTGATCTGTGGAGTGTAGTCCCACAGATCAGAGCTGTAAAATACACTTTGAGCAACAAAATTACCCTTTTTTTTTAAAGAAAATGTGCAAAAACTAAACATTCACATTATTAGATTAAATTAATTTACGTTTACATCTTCATTCTGTTTGAAGTGTATGTGTGTGTGTGTGTGTGTGTGTGTGTGTGTGTGTATGTGTGTGTGTGTGTGTGTGTGTGTGTGAGTGTGTGTCACTGGTGAGTTTGAAATACATTTCAAATATGAAAGAGCTGCTAGAGTCTGACAACAAATAAAAACGTCTACAACTCAGCTTAACATTTAGTTTGTACCTGAAATCGAACCTGCCTCACTCCAGATCTGAGTCTCTGAGTTCTTCTGAGTTCTTCTGAGTTCTTCTGAGTTCTTCTGAGTTCTTCTGAGTTCTTCTGAGTTCTTCTGAGTTCTTCACTTGAACCAATCGGAGAAGTCTGGGCCGAAAGCCGCCGGGACGTTAAAAAAGCAAGCAGGAGCAGATAAATGTAAAGTGTGTTAAATCCAGAGTTCTCCTCCACACATGTACAAAGTGCCATTGTGTGCACGCTCTTGAAAAACAACAAAGTGTGGCGGTCGGCGCCGCCATGTTTGTTTTGGGTCGGTTGTTTTGACTTTGGCCCAAACCACAATGCTGCTCTGTGATTGGTTTACGGGCCCTAAATGCCATGTGATTGGTCTGTTAAACCACTGGTGTGGACTGCAAACGATTCAGTGGGAGCCAAACAAGATGAACTCTCAAGAGTTTGTGAACTCACAAAGATGGCGAGAATTCATCTCGTTGACGAGGTTTCATGGAATCATTTTAACAGCAGAAAATGACAGGAACGCTGCAGCTGCATCACATTTATCACGGATACAGACTTTGGGATCACACACAGTTGAACTGATTACTTTTCTCTTCATAATGAGTTGAAGCGTCCTTTATCACCCCCTGCTATTAGAAACAAGCTAGTGTAGCGTACCAAGTGGAAGGCGTAAATAAGAGAGGCCAGGTGGTACATTTGGAGACCGTTATGACCGTGTCCCTCTTTAATGTTAAGAGTCACCCCGAGGGGGCGGGAACACACATTTATAGGAGACAGTCGGAGCAATAACGGGGAAACTACTTTCAGATTCCATTTTGTCGTATAAAATGAATTGGAGCGAGACAACAGCAACAAAATAAGGAATAAAAAAATAAAATACATTTTATCAGTTGTGCTGCCCATAGTTCTGCCCCTCAAATGAATGATGTCAGTGCATAATCTCTCTTTCATGCTTCGTTAGTCAACAAAACGCCAGTGAGGTCACTCTACACTGACGTTGAGGAAGTCTGGTTTAAACTGTAATTTATCTGGGCAGAATGCCTGCTAAAGCAGAGCCAAACATGAGTAACAGCCTGAGGGTTTGCACTAAAAATGTGCTCAAATCCATTCACAAACTCACACCTGCAGGACAATGCCAAGGAATTATGGGCTCGGCAACACGAAAACAGAACAATAAAACAGGAAAGATGATTTGAACATGGACCCACTTCTGGCTTCTTAGCTGAACCGTGTTCTGATCAGATTTGATTTCACCAAATAGATTTATAAATAAGCTTTTGAGATGTAACACCCTGTTTAAGTAATCTAGGTATTTCACCCATAGTAGCCAATAAATGATGTTATGTATGTTGGATTGGTCCGGTCCAAGACAAAACCTATGGAATAAGTGCAAAACGTGACTGATCTGAGCCAGGAATGTGACTATAGTATTATATATATATATATATATATATATATATATATATATATATATATATATATATGTATATATATATATATATATATATATATATATATATATATATATATATATATATATATATATATACATACACTAACAATGCTAAAACCACACTTGAATATTTTATGTTGCATTTTAGCCTTTAGCTTACTGCTGACTGCTCCTTATCTCCTCCCGGCCTTGAGACCAGCTGGAGAGCCGGGCCACACTGACTGACACAAACATGCACAGATAACATTCATTTGGCCTTCACTTCACCATCTGCACTTCCCCACTATCTATGTCTTCTCTTGTTTGTGGCCCATCCCCCATATCCACTGAAAAATACCATCACGTGACCTTGTGTACTGTATATGTACATTGTGTCATAATATGTGTTGTATATTGTGTATTATTGTTATGCTCATGGCTGAACTGTTTTCCCTTTTCATTTTCCAAGAGTTCAAGTATCCCAGTAGGCGCTGAGTGAAAACCAGTTGCCCGGGTGACTGATGCTCTTGCATGTTTGTCATGTCACATCTGTCATCAAATCACGTTCCTATGTTGTGAATTTTGTTCACTGACAATGGCAATAAATATATCCTGATTCCTGATAATGCTACTTACTGTGAAAATGTCGCGTTGAAACTAAAATATGTCAATAATGATGCACACTGCGGCTACATCACATTTATCACTGACGCAGACTTTGGATCCCACACAGTTAAACTCATTACTCTCTCTTCTTATATAACATGTTTCTGAATTCGTGAGTAGAGGAAATGAATTGTTGTGAGGCGAGTTGAAGTGTCCTTTATCTCCAGAGCTGCACACAGTTGCAGCGACAACAAAAAAACTATACTATACTGCCCTCTTGTGGTCCAGTTACCACAAGTCCAGTTGAACGGCATAGGGTTCTGCCCAAATGTCCTCCTGCCTCTCATCCCCATTTCACGCTCAACTGTCCTGTCTAAAAAAGCATTTAATAAAAATAAGAAATATATCGTTATTTGTATTGTAATTTAGATGTTTTTTGAAAAAGAAGAAAATATATATATATTGTAGCGTTCTAACTTGGTTGTCAGGAAGTTTTTGGGGGGTGGTCTCAATTATGCCACAAGGAAGTTAGTGTGGTTGAGAGAAAAACACTGCACTGACTATTTCTGAAGTTGATGTCGTTCAAAAATTAAAGCCGAACACGAGCAAACCTGTTCTCGCGACTTTTTACGCACCGCTCATCACAAAATATATAATTATGAATAATCTGGATGCAACGTCAACCAACAAAAACTCTTTCATCTTAATGTAATTGGTTTAGTCTATTTAATTAAATAAATGACCAATTTATTTTATTTATTTCATGAATACCCATAAACTAAATGTTAATTTCCAAAATATTATATTAGCTTGACGCATTGTTAGCATCATTTATTTTGAATAGTGTTGGAACATTTGAAACAAACCTTGGCGTCTTGTTTGGCCACAGATATAGTCCGTGTCATCGTTCTGAAAAGTTAAACCAACAATATTCGATAAATAATCGACTTTTTCCTGATCGAGGGGAGTCTCGTGCGTGACTCCACTGCTCGAGTCTGAGCGCGCGAGCTGCTGCCGCCGCGGGAAACGTCAAAAAACGCGTCGATAACCGAGAACATCGATCTGAGCAACAACCGTGAGCGAACCGAGCTCGGACCAGCGGCTCGAACGGCGAATGGACGAACTCTTTAATGATTTACCCGTCTCACCGAGACGACGCGCTTTTCTGCCCGTGTTTTCAGACCGCGGTGACGTCGGAAGTCTGCCATCTTTGTGTAGTTTCACCGTGAGACTCTGCAACGCGTGAACCGAGAGCTAACGGGAAAAGCAAGGGGAGTTACACACGTTAACAGGAGTTGGAATGAGGGGAAACTACATGTAGCCGTCCACGAGCTGTGCCCTGTTCCCGGGGCCAGGATGGAGGACAGACTGGGAGATGTTCTGCAGTGTGAGGAGCAGCTGAGGAGCACCCTGCACAGCAACGACAAGGAGAAGGTGAGATGACGTCAGCTGAACGTGCAAACACGTGGGCATTTGGGGACGACAACATAGTACTGTAGTAAGGTGACGTAAGAGTACTGTGAACAGACTGTAGTAAGTAATGTGAAGTAAAGAGTACTGCTGAAAGCAGACTGTAGTAATAGTGAAGTAAGAGTACTGTGAACAGACTGTAGTACAAGTGACGTGGAGAGTACTGTGAACAGACTGTAGTAAGGTGACGTGAGAGTACTGTGAACAGACTGTAAGTAATAGAAGTAAGCAGTACTGTGAACAGACTGTAGTAATATGAAGTAAGAGTACTGTGAACAGACTGTAGTAAGGTGACGTGAGAGTACTGTGAACAGACTGTAGTAAGGTGATGTAAGAGTTACTGTGAACAGACTGTAGTAAGGTGACGTGAGAGTACTGTGAACAGACTGTAGTAAGTGAAAAGAGTACTGTGAACAGACTGTAGTAATGTGAAGTAAGAGTACTGTGAACAGACTGTAGTAATATGAAGTAAGAGTAACTGTGAACAGACGGTAGTAAGGTGACGTGAGAGTACTGTGAACAGACTGTAGTAAGGTGAAGTAAGAGTACTGTGAAATCAGGACTGTAGTAAGGTGACGTGAGAGTCTGTGAACAGACTGTGTAGTAGTACTGTGAACAGACTGAAGTACGTGAGAGTACTGTGAACAGACTGTAGTAGGTGACGTGAGAGTACTGTGAACAGACTGTAGTAGACTGTAGTAAGGTGACGTAAAGAGTACTGTGAACAGACTGTAAGTCAAGGTGACGTGAAGAGTACTGTGAACAGACTGTAGTAATGTGACGTGAGAGTACTGTGAACAGACTTTAGTAATGTGAAGTAAGAGTACTCTGAACAGACTGTAGTAAGAGTACTGTGAACAGACTGTAGTAATGTGAAGTAGAGAGTACTCTGAACAGACTGTAGTAATGTGAAGTAAGAGTACTCTGAACACTGAGACAGTAGTAAGACGTGAAGTAAGAGTACTGTGAACAGACTGTAGTAATGTAAAGTAAGAGTACTCTGAACAGACTTAGTAATGCTGAAGTAAGAGTACTGTGAACAGACTGTAGTAAGGTGACGTGAGAGTACTGTGAACAGACTGTAGTAAGGTGACGTGAGAGTACTGTGAACAGACTGTAGTAATATAAAGTAAGAGTACTGTGAACAGACTGTAGTAAGTGATGTGAGAGTACTCTGAACAGACGTAGTAAGGTGAGTAAAGTACTCTGAACAGACTGTAGTAAAGGTGAAGTAAGAGTACTCTGAACAGACTGTAGTAAGGTGAAGTAAGAGTACCCTGAACAGACTAAGGTGAAGTAACAGTACTCTGAACAGACGTTAAGGTGAAGTAACAGTACTCTGAACAGACGTTAAGGTGAAGTAACAGTACTCTGAACAGACGTTAAGGTGAAGTAACAGTACTCTGAACAGACTCTAAGTGAAGTAACAGTACTCTGAACAGACTCTAAGGTGAAGTGACAGTACTCTGAACAGACTCTAAGGTGAAGTACTCTGAACAACTCTGAAGTACTCTGAACAGACTCTAAGGTGAAATAACAGTACTCTGAACAGACTCTAAGGTGAAGTAACAGTACTCTGATCAGGCTCTAAGGTGAAGTAACAGTACTCTGAACAGACTCTAAGGTGAAATAACAGTACTCTGAACAGGCTCTAAGGTGAAATAACAGTACTCTGAACAGGCTCTAAGGTGAAGTAACAGTACTCTGAACAGGCTCTAAGGTGAAATAACAGTACTCTGAACAGGCTCTAAGGTGAAATAACAGTACTCTGAACAGGCTCTAAGGATGAAATAACAGTACTCTGAACAGGCTCTAAGATGAAATAACAGTACTCTGAACAGGCTCTAAGGTGAAATAACAGTACTCTGAACAGAGTCTAAGGTGAAGTAACAGTACTCTGAACAGTAATTCCTCAGTACTCTGAAGTGTGTTATTTTTGTCCTGAATATGAACTTATTTGATCTTTGGCCTGAGATCATCATTCATTTTTTATTGATAAATAAATACTTAGTCAAATCAAAATGCATGGAATATTTTATTGTCACTGAAATAATATATTCATTACATATTCACATATTTAAGTATAACTTTCCTGTAATGATCCATTAAACTGAGATTAAAGGGTTTTTCGAGTGTCACTGAAATCACAATTAGCAAATTCCAAAGGCTATAATTTGTGAAACGCCATCATTTCCTCCATAAATAACAAAATATCCTCTTATTCTGCATACAAACTGCTAATCCTGTAGTTTAGATCTGCACAAATATGTTCTGAAATACATGAGTATTCATTAGTTTGTCAGTCCTAAGTTCTATTTCAGTCTTTTAGTCAATTCTTCTGGAAATGTTGAAAATGTGAACTTTGAACTGAATCCATTCTATTTTTAAAACATAAAAAATATCTGATTAGACAATTATGTATTTTACAAAACTGTGCGTCCCTGTATTGTACATTACTCATTGTAAGTAATTAAAATGTCATTATTGTAAATACTGAAGTCAATAAAAGTCATCACATTCAATTTAAATGATTGTTAAAGATGAGAGTGACTTCCTGCTGCTGTAACGAGGCATTAATAAACACTTAGAGACGGTGGTTAAATCATTCTCCAAATAAGACGCTCAAACTCAATACATTAGCGGCTTAATCAGGGCGGTGACGGTCAGGCGCAGGCGAGTGTCCATCGTTACGGCTCGTTCAAGACTCATCAGTGATCTTTGTAAGTCTGACAAAATGCTCTGGTCTTCTTCTGCCCTCGATCATTTGTACATCCTGAAACTCTGAAAACGTGTGTCAGCTGACGGCGATTGCAGGAGCTCTAAAAGTGACTAATGCAGTACAAGTTGTAATATACTAATACTAATACTTTTGCTGTAGTCATTGTTGTTTCTGGTTTCTAAATCCTGACCTCTTTGTCGTTTCTCAGCTCCGTCGAAAGTTGGCGCTCTTACAAAAGGAATACCTACGAACCGTCCAGAGACTAAAGGTAGAACCGCACACACACGTTTGCAGTCACACACACGTTTGCACACACACACACACACGTTTGCACCCGGCCCTTCACCCGTAAACAGACTGTGCTTGTGCCTTAGCGGGCTGAGCGCGTGGAATCGGTGCGCCAACACGTGAGGAGCCGGATCGCTCGGCACAACCGCCACGACCAAACCAAAGCGGACCCCGAACCGCCGGCCCCGTCGGCGGCGGAGCGGGAGGGAGCCGACGGCCCTCGTCCAGGAGCGGGTCACAAACGGCAGCAGCGTTCTCCAGGAAAGTGTGAGCCATTCACTGACCGACCGAAACCACATTTAAAATATGAAGATGAATATAACGCTTTTGTTATTTATTTATCGATTATGGGCTTTTTAGTTAGTCAACCCTTCCATTTTGTCCATTTTACACCCATTTTTTTAGTATTAATTAATATTATATTGGCAATTCTTGTCTGAAAAATCACAATTCAATATTTTTCCCAAATCGTATGCAGCCCTAGAGTGAAAGAAAATGTCACTTTTGTTTTATTACGCGTCAATATTTGTGATGAATCGTAATGTTTTATAACACTTAAAGTCGTTATCGTGACATCCCTACATAGATCTTACACATAAATACATATAAATACACTGTTTACAAGTATGTTTCAGTATAAATAGATGTTTTTGCATGAATTCCTTTGCCTTTTGAGTCCAGTTTTGGTCCGATTCATGGAGATATTTCATAGTTCTGAGAGCCTTTTGCAACACCCAATTTTAGTCGCTCGATGGGTCATGTCTTTAGTCGACCAATGGAGGTGGGAGTATCGCCAAAAAAGGTCCCTTCTACCAATCGTTTCTTAACACTGAAAGAAAAGTAAAGTTTGTGTCGAAAATAAACCGCGCTAACACTTTACTTGTTGCGTGTTTCGACAGGTGTCACAAAGACCCCTGAAAAGCGCGCCCAGGCGGTCCGCTTCTCTCTCGCGTCCGACACCCCGAACTCCGGCTCCGACCCAGATTCGGCTCGCGTCCCCAAAACCAGCTCCGCCTCCGCCTGCGCTCCCGCCGCAGCCGCCTACGCCTGGCCGAGAGGAGCACCGAGTCGGACCAGAGCGCCGCCAACAGCCAGGAAGCGCCGCGGAGCTCCCGGCGTTCAGCGGACGGACGGGAAAAGGACACGGCGCGCCTTGGCAACCCGTCTGGTCAACACGAAAGCGAAGAGCTGTTTTCTCCCTCTGAAAATGAGTCTCCGTCTTTGCTGCTGCCACATTGGAACTTGCAAGGTCGTGTAGAAAGAGACGAGACGCTAACTCGAGAAAAGGGAAAAGACGGCGACGAAAACCCACCAAACCCCGATTCTCTGCCGCACAATGAGGTCTCTGCAAGTACGAACAATGTCCGTATTCATGCCCATTCTCATAAACATCTTCTAACTTTGAACGACACAGAAGACGCCAATGACGAAAAAGAAGAGAAGCAACAGCCAACTCCAGAAAAGGAAGTCTCAAATGGTGACGATGAGCTGTCGCTGCTTGAGGCTAAAGACGTTTCCCCACATAATGGCAAGCATAAAATGTATTCAAAGTTAGAAGATGTTTTATGAGAATGGAAAACATCCAGAAGGCACTAAGGAGGGAGAAGAAGACGGGACTGCAAACCATCGGCTAGCTATAGGAGAGGTCGAAATGGTCTCAAATTGCGAAGAAAAAATGCCAAACTTTGCCTTCTCGCAAATAGAAACTAAAGTATCTCCACTTAAGGACAGCCATAAACTTTATTCCAAGTTAGAGGACGTTGATGAGAATGGAAAACGGCCGCGAATACAAAGGGTCCCACGAACGCTGCTGAGGTAAAGGCGAAGAAGACCGAGCCCGAAGACGGCGGCCAACGACTCTTAGATTCTTGCACGCTCGTGGACGGACTTCTTTTCCCGGCGGAGTATTACGTTCGCACCACTCGCCGCATGTCCGTGCTGCAGAGCCAGCCCGACATGAACGCCGTCATTTTGTCCCACCTCCACAAGGGGCGGCAGAGACGGGGCAGGGGGAGGGGCCGACGGCTGAATCGGACCGTTTCAGAAGATGGGTCCGTCCTGGAAGCCTCCAAAGATGTTCCGAGAATAACGGGCCAAGTCCGTGCGAGTTTTTCAGCGGACTCTCTGCGAGCTTAGATGGAGGGTCGGTTTCACCCAGTCCAACGGCAAGCAGAGGACCGCGAGGGAGAGGAGGAAGAGGTCGGGGAAGAGGTCGTGCAAGGGGTCGAGCAAGGGGTCAAGCAAGGGGTGGAAGCAGGACGTGAAGACGATGTGAAAGAAAACTTAACCGAGCCGCAAACGAATGGCCTCTGTGTAGCTTTGCGCGCCCCAGAGTTTGTAGAACCAGAGTCAGACGAGGTCCCGCCTGAAGATGCGGGCGATGCAGCTTCTGGGTCACGGCAGAAGAAGCGCAGACTTGGGACGCACAGGAGAACGACCCCGTCATTCGCCAGACCGACCAATGTGGAACCAATGGCGAACAGGAAAGGGCTGGTAAGTTGCACAATGCATGCCTTTTATTCCGACTTCATGCCGTACGAGGTCCTGTCGCGATGGGCGGATGGCACACGTCCCACCTCCTGCGTTGGCGCGTTCTATAGCGCCGTCTGGTGGTTTACAAAAGGCCCTGCTTCTTATGCAGAAGCTGGGCCCACGAAATAGGGATAAATGTGCTGTAATAACCAACAAAGACAGAGGGGCAAGAAGGTGATGGAATCTCATGTAATTAAAGTCAATCCCACCTGTTGTACACCAACGTAGGCCATGAGTCTGAAAAGCAGTTCATTCGGGACAAACCTCAGACAAACCTTGATCCTCAGGTCTTCTGACAGGACACACAAGCTCGGGGGTCCCTCTGAGCTCCTTTGGTCTGTAAATAACTGTTTTACAAAGTAAGAATGCACTGAAGGGCTGTCTAATTGTACATTTGCGTTTCTGTTATTCTGTTATAGAACCCCATTTCATTTTGCGTTTCTGTCGATTACAGTAACATTTTACTGCATAGAATAGAATATATTTAAGTAGATTTACTGAGAGGCCCAAAGGCATTGCCACCACGAATCAGAATCAGAATCAGAACCAGAACCAGAACCAGAATCAGAAAGGGTTTATTTCCATTGTCAATGAACAAAACTCACAAACACAGGAACTTGTCTCGACATTAAGGTGCAACAGAAAACACTGATCAATAATAAAACAACACATATTCAATCCAAAGGGCGTTAAGAAACAATTTAAAATAACTATAGTATCAAATAAAAACAGGCATTACTATGTACACAAGATTACAGTTATATTTACAGTAAATAAACCTTTTCTTTTTCAAAGTATGGAGGATTCATTGTACTAACATGTAATATTTGTATGTCATTTAAATGTAAATATAATTCCTCAACAAATCCTGCCATTACAAAAAGATCAGTATTGTCTCTCTGGCACATTACGGCGCTTGACGTTGACCATCTTTCCTCGCCGTCTCCTCCAGCTCCGGACGGCTGGCCCGGTCTTCTCCTGCCGTCTTCGTCCCAGGGCGCACCACCCGGCTCTCTCCTCCCCCCTGCCCCCCATCCCGTTCTTCAAGAAGCTGCTCGGCTCCGACGTCCGGGACTTCCACCTCCCCGACGACCAGTTCGGCGCTCTGAAGCTGCTCAAACTTCGCCAAATCTTTTCTGAACTCGAACAGTTGACGTCCACGTCCAACACCGCGGCAACCACCGACCAGCGCGCTCGTTCGCCAGCGCTCAGTCCTTCACCTCGCACGCCTACGCCTGAAACATATTTAGAACAAGTGCCTGGATCGTCTAGCCAAGTTTTCGTAGAAGATGTCGATTCTAACGAGGGAGAAAGCGTTTCAAATCAGAAGCTTGTTGCATGTTCTGGTTCCAGTTCAATGTCCTCGCCAAAGTACAAAAATGGGACGAATATAGTTCACTTCAAACGACCAGACGCCCCCGCTAAACGTTCAGGACTGTGAAGGCTGGGCGGTCGAGAGGGGAAAAGAGCAACGTAAACCTGTGACAAATGGAGCGTCTTTGCCCGAGAATCGAGCGCAAAATGAAGATAAAGGTGGTCTCAAAAACTCAAATACGGAAAGTAGCAGCTTGAAAACGGACAATCAAACTCGGTCCCACCAAATCCTTCCAAAAAACACTTTGAGTTCACCTAAAAAACGTGCGGAAAACTCTGAAAATATCCAGATGAACGCTGAGAAACTGGAACGCGAAAATAACCAAACGGAAACGGAAAAAGTGGAAACTGAAGAAACAAATCTGCCGCTGCTGAACCCGTCCCGGCTGCTCCTGAGCCCCTCCCTCGGCTCCGCGCCGCCCTCTCTCGCCCTGCCCCCGCTCGGCGTCACGCCCCGCCCCGTCGAGCCCGCCGCGAGTTCGGTACCGCCCCTTCTCCGCAGCCCCGCCTCCGAGGCCCTCTCTCCGCCCCCCAGCCTGCTCCTCACGCCCCCGGCGCCAGCACAGGAGGCCAGTCTGACAGGAAACGCCCGAAGCCAGCAGGAGGCGCAAGTCCAAAGAGGTGGAGAAGAAGCTGGAGACGCCACATGTGCTTTAAAGGTACGCGCACTACTGTTTGGCTAACGGCTAACGGCTAAGTGTTTAGTCTGTACTCTCTTCATGCTGTATACATACTTTTACTGGCCATGAGTGACACGCGTTATAAACTGTGCAATGTAAAAAATATTATACATAAAAGAAATCTGGCATATTTACAGAAATATTTAGTAATATGCACTGTTCCTGAAATAATAAGATAAAAATAATAAAGTAAAATGAATAAAATAAATCAATACATTGAATACATTAAATACATTAAATAAAAAATACAATCAAATGTGGTTCACAAAATTAACTTTCGCCCAATTTTCGCCAGATGGCTTTTTTGCTTTGTTCCAGTCGGTGTTGTAATCATCTGTACCAAAAAGGGAGTCGATTTGGGGTGGCACACTTTGACGGTGTTGATGAGAACCCGCAAAACTGTGCGAAATGGAGACCAAAAGTATCAAGAGAACAGTCGTGGCACGTGGAGTGAAGCGTTTGAACTGTTCTAATGTTCTTACACATGTGGCTTAAGCACAAGGACAGATGATTAATGAACGTACTTATCTGTGTGTCGTTTAAGTTTCTGTCCAAACGTGTGCCACCCTTCGTCCTCGTGTGCCACCCTTCGTCCTCGTGTGCCACCCTTCGTCCTGTTGGGCTCAGTTGGGTTCAAATGTGCAAAATGCGATCTGGCATCTGTGACCCAAACCTCATGTGGGTCGCAGCGCGTCACGAACCTTTCCATGAACCCGTGGCCTCATCGGTCTTGTTCTAACGTTCGATTTCGTGCGCGTCAGGGCGGAGCCGGCCTGGTGGACGTGTGCTGCATCTCCTCCTCCTCCTCCGGCGCTCTGAGTGTGGCCGCGGCGAGGACGTGGGCCGTGGACCTGTGGAGCGAGGACCGCCCGAGCGACTGGAGCCTCAAACACACCTGGACCTTTGAGGACGTGAGCTCGACACGGCAACGACGCACACGCTCACGTTTATGTAGTGCTGACAGAAAACTGTGTTGGCCCAGTTCAAGTCTGGGTTTGCCTTGGCTTAGTCCTGCCTTGGCTTAGTCCTGCTTTGGCTTAGTCCTGCTTTGGCTTAGTCCTGCCTTGGCTTAGTCCTGCTTTGGCTTAGTCCTGCTTTGGCTTAGTCCTGCCTTGCTTAGTCTGCTTGGCTTAGTCCTGCTTGGCTTAGTCCTGCTTGGCTTAGTCCTGCTTGGTTAGTCCTGCTTTGGCTTAGTCTGCTTGGCTTAGTGCTTAGTCTGCTTAGCCTTGGCTTAGTCCTGCTTTGGCTTAGTCTGCTTTGCTTAGTCCTGCTTGGCTTAGTCCTGCTTTGGCTTAGTCCTGCTTTGGCTTAGTGCTTGGCTTAGTCCTGCTTGGCTTAGTCCTGCTTTGGCTTAGTCCTGCTTTGGCTTAGTCCTGCCTTGGCTTAGTCCTGCCTTGGCTTAGTCCTGCCTTGGCTTAGTCCTGCTTTGGCTTAGTCCTGCCTTGGCTTAGTCCTGCTTTGGCTTAGTCCTGCCTTGGCTTAGTCCTGCTTTAGCTTAGTCCTGCTTTGGCTTAGTCCTGCCTTGGCTTAGTCCTGCTTTGGCTTAGTCCTGCTTTGGCTTAGTGCTTGCTGCCTTGGCTTAGTCCTGCCTTGGCTTAGTCCTGCTTTGGCTTAGTCCTGCCTTGGCTTAGTCCTGCCTTGGCTTAGTCCTGCCTTGGCTTAGTCCTGCTTTGGCTTAGTCCTGCTTTAAGTCCTCTTGAAAATACATCAATAATCGCTTCAAATAAACATGATTTCACGATTTTTCCAACACAATTCACATGTCCTTTTTTAATCGCTACTAGGGATGTCACGATCATGTGGTTAATCGATAATCGTGATTATTCAGGTCACAATATAATCGTAAGAGCAAGAAAATATATAATTGTGAGTATTTTAGTAGCAAAATGAAGTATTTTTATTTAAATCTATTGTCCAAAAATAGACAAAAATTTAGTTTCTCTTTATTTTGTTTTAATTTAACTTTATTTTGTCCTTCAGGAAGTTCAGTTAGGTAAAGCCGGTCACAAACTGGGGGGTCTCATGTCTGGTTGTCTGGTCTCAGTAATCGTGAATAATCGTTCAGTCGTGGTGCTTTTTTCCCTCACAATAATCACTTGCGTTTGATATGGTGACATCACTTATCGCCACATGAATCTCTCGAGACTGAACTGTCGGCGTGTTTTCCGTTTGGCAGCCTGTGCTCGGCGTCTTCTCCATCCCCGACACTCCGGACCATTTCTGTTTGACGCTCGGACGGCCGGAAATCAGACAAGTCCGGTGAGTCTCCCTGAAGTCTCGCATGCGGCCGCGCACGTTTGTTTCTGTGGCTGACGTGTGGCGCTCTGGCCTAGGGTGCTGTCCTGCTCCACGCTGTCCCAGACCGTGCTCTGTACCGGGCCGGCCCACATCACCGTCGCGGCGCCCGGGTCCAGAGTGGTGTGCTGCTTCCACACGCCGGCCTACTCCCGACTCCGGGTCTACACTCTGTCCGAGACCAGGTCAGAAAGAAACGGGTTTAACCTTTAGATAAAGGTTAGAAGATAAATATATAATAAAATAATTATACAAACTTTAACGCAGAATAGCTCGTTTTTTAAGTTTATTATTTTACTTCCTGTTTGTAATTGATGACATCACAGTAGGAAAACTCTGTCACACTTTTTTAAATTTGTCAAATAAAATTCTTTAAGTGCAGCTTTTATTTTTGTTGAATTTACTTTTTAAAGTGTCAAAAAAGTTGTTTATTTCGTGTAAATTCTGCACAAACATTGGATGGAGCGAGTGTCCCTGGTGTGATGTCACCTCCTGTCATTTTCTACAGATTTTTCAACGTTTTCTCCACAAATAGCTACTTTATTGGTGTAAAACTATCATGTATATTTTCCACAGGTACAAATACACTGTGGAAGTCAAAATTATAAAATCATAAAAGCCTGTGATACGTCACTTTAATTGTCTTGCCTTCGTATAGAGACCCTTTAAAACTGTCATCAGAATGTCACGGAGGCAAATGGACTTAACTTTGGATATGAATCGAATGAGTTTCTTAAACAAATATTGGGGCAGAACCTCATGTTTGCGTCGAGATTGAAAGCCAGGTGGTTTTTTTGCAATTTTTTGAGACGCGAACATCTCCAGAGACAAACCTGTGTCATGTCAGAACGGAGTGTTTTTGACGCTCGGAGGGAGAGGACTTGAATGAAACCAGTGGAACAGTGTTGAAACGCGGTTGGAACGGTCGGTTTAGGTGAACGGGGTTTGGAAACAGGGGTTGGAACAGTGGTTGCAAACAGTGTTGGAAACGAAGGTCGGAACGGGGTTGGAACGGGGTTGGAACAGTGTTGGAATGGGGTTGGAACAGTGTTAGAACAGGGTTGGAACAGTGTTGGAATGGGGTTGGAAAGGGGTTGAAACAATGTTGGAACAGGGTTGAACAGTGTTGGAACGGGGTGAACAGTGTTGAACGGGTTGGAACAGTGTTAACGGGGTTAGAACGGGTTGGAACGGGGGTTGGAACAGTGTTGGAACGGGGTTGGAACAGTTGGAACGGGGTTAGAACGGGGTTGGAACGGGGTTGGAACAGTGTTGGAACGGGGTTGAACAGTGTTGAACAGGGTTGGAAATGGTGGTTGAAACGAATGTTGAAACGGGGTTGAAACGGGGTTGAAACATGTTGTTGGAACGGGTTGGAACGCGGTGGAACGGGTTGGAACGGGGTTGGAACGGGGTTGGAAACGGGGTTGAAACAATGTTGAAACGGGGTTGAAACAAGCTCAAGGTCAACGGTTTGGGGCTTTAAGCTATCATTTTTTACAAATCCTGAGTACAAAAGTACATTCGTTTGCTTCTATTACAAAACAAGTGAAAAGTACATTTCATAAACCTCCACTTGAACTTTGCAGTTAGAATGTGTGGTCAGATATGTGAGAAACCTGTGGATACAACACTTCTGTTTCATTCACAAAGTTGAGGGTCTCTTTAATAACCATTTATTAATGAAAAACAAACAATGGCATGTATCTGAGTGATTTTTACTTTTACTGTTCCACTTCACGTTTGCCTCCGTTCCTGACTTGTCCTGTCCCTGCAGCCCCCCGCAGGTCTGTGCCCTGGTGTCTCCGGGGGCCCTGCTCAGCTCTCTGGCTCCTGTAGAAGGACTTCCGGACGCTCTGATCGGGATGGACCAGGTCTGGAACCCTTTTCATCTGGTGAAGATCTGTCATCTGACCAAAGAGCTGAACACAAAAACACGCACAAGTATAGTATGTGCCTAGGCAGCGAGACCTTCGCAGACCTCTCGCAAGACCCTCTCCCGCAGTTTTGCTTCCTCTTCGCAGACCCTCTCGCGCAGACCTTCTCGCAGATCCTCTCGCAGACCCTCCGAGACCTCATTACTAGCGCCCTCTAGCCCCCTCGTCGCAGACCCCCTTGCAGACCCATCCGCAGACCCTCATGTTAACTTTAGCAGAGCCTCTTCGCAGACCCCTCTAGACTCGCTGGCAGACTCTCTACCCGCTCTACGCCCCCTCTCGCAGCAGCCTCTTAGGACCCTCTCACGACAGACCCCTCTAGCCACCCTCGTAGCCCCCTCTCGCCCGCCCTCTCACGAGCTACAGACCTCTACCGCGACCCCTCGCAGACCCTTCTACCGCGACCCTCTAGCCCCCTCTCGCAGAGCCTTTAGTAGACCCTCCCACAGGACCTTCTAGCCCCCTCTCGCCAGAGCCTTTAGCCCCCTCTCGCCAGACCCAAGCCCCCTCTCGCAGACCCACTAGCCCCCTCTCGCAGACCCACTAGCCCCCTCTCGCAGACCCACTAGGCCCCCTCTCGCAGACCCACTAGCCCCCTTCGCAGACCCACTAGGCCCCCTCTCCGCCTAGCCTCCACTCTAAGCCCCCTCTCGCACCTCTAGCCCCCTCTCGCAGACCCTCTCGCAGAGCCTTTAGCAGACGCTCCCGCAGACCCTCTACCCCCCTCTCGCAGACCCTCTAGCCCCTCCCAGGCCCAGGGCAAAGCGGTCTGAGTGACATGAGCGTTGTGTCCAGGAACATGGCGAGTGGGCGTGTTCTCAAGAGGCTCACGCTGAGAGAGACCTTCTCACGTTCAGCCTGCATCAGAGGATACTCCAGTCACGTAAGTCTGACTCCTCCCACTTACAGCCGTGGTGGTCTCCTGCAAGGGTCAGATGAGTGCCTCGTGTTTGTCCACAGGGGGCGCTGTTTGTCCTGATGCAGCAGCAGCAGATGCAGGGGTCCGTGCAGGGTCCTGGCGCGGAGGCGGAGCAGGAGCAGGCTCGGCTCTCTCTGGTGGCCATGAACCCCCTGAACGGAAAGTCAGTTCTGGTCACTGACTTGTGTGTCCCTGACCAATGGAGCGGCAGGTGAGGGTCTTCTACTGTCACTATGCCACGGCGAAAGTGTGCTCAAGGTCCCACAGGTATTAGAGCGCGAGACCCTTCTTTTGGACCCTTGTTGGTCAAAAACGTTTGTCTTTTACTTGGAGACGACGTACTCGATGTTCTTGTGTTTATATATTATCCTGTTGTGAAAGTTAGACGAGGTTTGTTTACGCTCTGGTCGTCACGTCCCACCAGGAAGTGACACTAGAAACGCCTTCATTACGTATTTAAAGGTCCCGCTCGACTCGCTGCTTGTACCATGTGACATACTGCTTTGATATGTGGAGGCGGAGCTACAAGTCAAATACAAATCCCATTTTTATTGACCGAATTAAAAATAATAAGTGATGATTAGGATTGTCAATCATTCTGCATGTAATGAATGGACAAAACGAATGTTTCTCAAATGTAGCGCTCTAAAATGACAGGAAGTGACATCACACCAGGAACACTTCTCACTCCAGTCAAAGTTTGGGCAGAATTTACACAAAGAAACAACTTTTTTGGCGCTCTAAACAAGAATTCAACTAATTGTAGTCACTCTCATATTTTTATATTTGTCCAAAAAAAAAAGTGACGAGTTGAGTTTTGGCCCAGTGTTTTCTGGGTAATTTCTTGATGACATCACAGTAATTACAAACAGGAAGTGAAATTATAAACCTAAAATATGTGCTTTGTCACGCTTTTCTGAATATATTTTTCTAAACTGCATTTTAGTTCCATGAGTCGTCCGACCTGTAGGGGGCGCTTTAAGGAGTAATTTTCTATTTACAAAACATTTACTCATTTGTTTTACCAAAATTAAACAAACTCGTATCACACGAGAACATTTTTGAGCCGTTTGAGCCGTTTGTCCCGCTGTGTTCCAGACGGAGCGCGGTGACGGCGGTCGACGTTCTGGGTTCTCTTCTCCTGGGCCTCAGCGACGAGGGCGGCGTGTGCGTGTGGGACCTGGAGCGCCCGACGGACCCCAGGCCGGTGTGCGCGCCCGGGGGGAGACGGGGCTGGCACGTAGCTCGCTGGGGGGCCCCGGGCCTCCTGCTGACCGCTCTGAACGCCGGAGACGTGACGCTGCACCGCTACGCGCACGGGACCGCCACAGTCATGCTAACGCTGACGCATCCGGACTGAAGCGGGTTTGAGGACGTGAAAGCGCTGGGTTTGTTTCACTCGTGCTGCGGACCACTCGACCCCGCCCTTGGAGACTTAGTTTTTACCTTCTAAAGAGTTTTTATGGTTCACATTAAACATTTGTACTTTCTTCTTTGGGGTCTCGTTTGTCAGGAAATGTACAAAACCTGGAGATTTGGTGTGTTCATTCTACCAAGAGTCAGAGCTGAACTTTAGAGCCAAAAGAGTATATTTACATTTGATCAGTTTTGATTGGTGCATTGGTCCAACATCAGGCCCCCAAAGCAGTTTTCTCACAAACAAACAACCCTTCAACTGGTTTAATTCTGGGTTAGCACTAGTTTACACCTGGTTTTGAGTCGGAATTGGTTCAGACCTGGTCCTTGTTTCTCATTGGACAATGTTGGAAAAGCAAAGAGTATTTTAATGTATCAACTGGATTATTTAGTGTGACTCAGTGTGGTTACAGGGGCATCTTTATCATCATCATCATCATCATCATCATCTTCATCATCTTTGAGTGACACTGACGCAGACGCCCGTGCTGTCTGGTAGAAACAAACTTTATTTAAACTGAGCCTCTTTACAACATGTCTGTGTATCCAAAAGTATGTACACAACTGTACAGTGTTGAGAAGACAACTGAAACATCTAAAACCACGGAAACACGCACATGATAAAGACATTAAAATTTCTACAGACGACGACAAAAGAAGGAGTTTCGTCACATTTGGCATAAAATCATTCAGTGCTGCAGACAAACCAGCTTCAATACACTTAAATATATAGTTCACCCACTTCTCAATATAAAAGCAGAGGGTCCCGGTTCTAATCTGTACAGGTGGGCTCGCTCCGCGGGTGGTCTCGCTCCGCGGGGGGTGCTACTGCGGCGCGGCCGAGGGCTCCATCAGCTTCTCCACCATGAGCTTGGCATAGCGGATGCGGCTGGCCAGCTCTTTGCTGCAGCCGAACTCCTCCAGCAGCGACATCTTGTACGTGCGGAAGTCCTTTTTCTCATTGATGTAGGTGACGGCCCCCATCAGGGGGCACAGGATCAGCTTCGTGTGGTCCTGTGGGAAACGGGGGAGAGGGTCAACACGGGGGTCAACACGGGACTGACGGACCAAAGAAGTGAGGCGTTGGAAATGGTAGAAAATACCGTTTTCACTGGGATTAAACTCAGTAAAAAGCACTAAATGACAAATGCAGGTGGTTTAAGAGTTATTTAGAGTCTTATTTTTTCTAAGTTAAAGTTTTATCATTCTTCCTGTGCCTCATCCTTGTTTCAACACTGTGGGACAGATAAAGGCGATCTCATCTTTGCAGTAAAAGCCTCAGACTCGAGTGACAGAGCCACATTTGTGTCGTACGATTATGACATTTGTCACGATTGTGAGGGAAAAACAAACACCATTTAACGAGTATCGAGAATATTTAAACGTTCTTTCATTCCCGTGGTCTGACATGTGACTGATCCTCTGGACTAAATTAAACTTTCTGAAAGGCAAAAGTGACAAAATCAGCCCGACGGGAGAAGTTCGACACTTCAGTCCTTTTCTGTTAAATATTGAACGTAAAACACCTAAAGCTAAAGCTCACGAGAACACGTTTGTCATCTTTACCTTTACATTGGGACCGAATAACACAAATAGATTTACCCAATAACTACAGTCACTTAGGACCACCCATCGTCCGTAGACCCTGCTCCAAGGTGGTCTCACGCGCCATCACTTCAGATTTCAAAGTAAGATTATAATTTTAACTCAAATGAAGCTAAACTGGGTCAATAATCAGAAGGTTTCCACCCTGAAGGAAACGACGTCAAACACGTTCAAGCTTCTTTTTGCTCTAAAAGACTTCACTTTCATTCAAAGTGTGTTCATTGTTCTGACGAAACGGCCCAGAGCGACTCGGGACTGGTTGGAACCGGTTCAGATGTTTGGAACGGCCCGGTGAAGGGGGCGTCTGACACGGCCCAACCCCCAGTGGTCAGCAGGGGTCCTGACCTGGAAGAAGTTGATCTGCACGGTGCCGTTGGTGAGGTGCAGGACGATGGCGCTCTTGGTCCGGAACCACAGGGACAGGTAGGGCATCCGGGCCAGCTCGTCGCCTTCCCGCCGCACCATGTTGGCCCGGTCTTCAGCAGGTGCTCGCTCATGTAGTTACGGAAGTACTTCAGCAGCGTGATCTGTGCGGACAACGACACACCGGGCGGGTCAGACGCGGTCCAGAACCAGTGGGTAAAACGGCCCAAATGTGTTCGGATCGGGTCAGAAACAAACCCAATATTCAGCGGTCTTCAGACCTTTTTTAGACTGAGCTCCAGGAGGAAATGTGCGAGTCGTTAGCGTGACTAGATCCATCATTTAAGAACCTTACTTTCATCCTGAGCTCAGACAGTCAAGTTAAATGGAGTCTGGAAAGTTCCACGGAGTTCCTTTTGGTAAAGACTAGACTCGGACCCGCCAGAGGGTCTTCAATGTTACACTCACGTAAGTAGACCGCACCCGTTTGGCGTGTTTATGACACGTTTAAGGTTTTTCACACTCTGCTCTGACTCACTGCTTAAACCAGGGGTGTCAAACATAAGGCCCGCGGGCCGTATGCGGTCCCCCAGATGTTTTGAGGGCCGGATTCAAACATTTGTAATTTATTCATTTCTGATCAAACAATAGCTTTTCTATTCGCTTAACTTTAAACTGTAAATACTGAGTTTGAGCAGAAACACGTCTGAAACATCTCAGAATCACACGTCCATGTTCCTGCTGCTGCATGAATATGGACCGGTGTCCAATCAGAACCAGGACTGACTATATCAAACCTATTTAAGTTTTTATACACATTTCACATTATGTTTACATAGAAATGCCTATTTTTTTTATTTTTTTATTGTACTTTAGTAATTTTAAATTGTTTCCTTAATGCATGCCCTTTTTTGATTGAATATATGTTGTTTTTATTATTGCTCAGTGTTTTATGTTGCACCTTAAGGCCGAGACAAGTTCCTACGTTTTTGAATTTTGTTCATTGACAATGGCAATAAACTCTTTCTGATTCTGATTCTGATGTTTCGGCCCGATTTAAACTCTGCACAGGTCGTTGCGCGTTCACGTTGCAGTTCACGTTGCGCGTTCACGTTGCGCGTTGCACGTTGGCGTTCACGTTTCGCGCGGCGCACTTGCGTACAGACCTTCTTGTTGAGCGGCTGAGGGTAGGAGCGCACGCTGAGGTAGGACTCGGCCGTGGTCTTGTCGATGTACTGCAGACTGTCCCCGTCGGCGTACATGATGAGCCGCGTGTAGTCGTTGAACAGCACGCCCACACTGTTGTCGCACAGCTGGTATCCTGCAGGGGGCAGCACAGAGCAGTGTCAGGATTGTTCACAGTGTGGCATTAAACTCATCCAGGTTTTTTTATATCCACTAAAACACCAGTGTTTCCAGTTCCACAAACGCCAAAGTCCCACATAAGAAGTTCTTACCGAGACCATACTTGTCGGAGTAGTCCACCCACTTGCTGATCCAGAAGATGGGGATGCAGGCGGGGTCCTCAGCCTCCTCTGAAACACAAGAACACGAGGTCAGCTCGTTTTGAGGTCATGGACGTGTGACCTTACAGACGTAACTGTTCTGGTACAGGGTCAGTCACTCATGAATGTTCCCCAGTACGGCATTAAACCCCTCCATCATCATCATCATGCGTGTGTTAGGAGGATGAAGATCACTCAGACACAGACCTTGGCGGATGTCGGCCCTCTCTGAAGGCTTGGCCGCGATGAGGCCGATGACCTGCTGCAGGAGGTCTCTGAGGTGGCTCTCCTGCTCGGGCTCTCTGGACACACAAACACAAACATATGAGATTTCGCAGGAGCCGCCCAACGTGGGGGGCCGCGCGCAGGAGCCGCCCAACGAGGGGGGGCGCGCAGGAGCCGCCCAACGCGGGGGGCGGCGCAGGAGCCGCTAAAGAGCAACTATGTCGTCATCAAACTACAATCATGGAACAGCCTTAATAGTCCACATCTTCTATCTAAGTCGGATATAGATCAAGACCCTCTATAGCCCCCCGGCTAAGGCCCAAAGTCACCGGGATAGGCTCCAGTCACTTGCGGCCCCTGACGGGAGCAAGTAGTAAGAGAACGCTGTGGTAATGGAATAAAAGGAAACTTAAAATGTCATCGTTCAATCGTGATTTTCGCTCAATAATCAGAACCCTAAAGTTGGATACGTGACCCCCACTACTGCCCCCAGTGGTCAGCACAACACATCCATGAGCTGTGTGTTGGAGCATAAATGAGCCTTCAAACGTTACGCGAACCCAACCTCCTGTCGTCATGCTCCTCCTCCAACACGACCTTTCACCCCTCGCTCACACTCACTTCTGTGGCTGCTCCTCCTTCAGCTCCATCTTCTCTGTGCCCGCTGCAAAACAAACACCACGTTAACCTCCAAACACCACCTCCTCCTGGTCCGTTGCCCTTGGTCGCCCCGGTTACCGTGGTTGTTGCTGATGGCGGTGAGCGGCTGCCTCTGGCCCTGCAGCTCCGGGGCGCTGGAGGGGGCGATGGAGAAGCGCGGCGGCACGGTGAGGCAGGTGGTGGGCAGGTGCATGGGCGCGTAGCCGCTGACCATGAACTCGTCCGTGAGCAGCTCGCCGACGGTAGGCCGCTGCGTGGGGTCGGCGTTCAGCATGCGCTTGATCAGGGACGAGGCCGCCGGGTTGATGTGCTGCCGGGGGGAAAGGGAGACTTCAGCGCCAGGGTCTGCGACGGGCATTTTCTACTTTTTATCACCAATTTGTGTCTGCGCCCGTTTTCATACCGTTTCCTTGTTTGTGGACCGACCATGCGTGTCCCTGATTGGCTAATGCACCTGTCAATCACACCCACCTCAAACCACGTACAGACTAACGAATTTAAACCAATCGTGTCCTCGTTTTGGCTCCTCCCACAGTTTCAGGGGCCCTAATTAGTTACTAGTTTTCCTCTTCTCGTGACTAGAGATGCCCCGGCCCACTGTTTGAGAACCACTGAGGGAAAGGCCCAAACGCTTAAGTTATCTGGGACGGAAGGCTGTGTAACAAGAGAATGCTGCCCCCTTCAGTCCAGTGCACGCGCTGCCACAAAGACCCCCACAAAAGACCGGGACGAGACCACATTTTGAAGTGTCTCCCCTTATAAACATATCACTCGTTTGTTAAAGTGGGCCGTGGAAATGTCACGGGCCGTTTTTATTTAGTCTTTGCTCAATTGTTTTGGCGTTTTAAAAATTCAATAAAAAATAGTTTGTAATTTAGGTTCTTATTTTGAGTTAATAATAATTAAAACAAAATCAAGACTAAAAAAGGCTGTTTTTCTTCATGATTAACATTAAAGTTAAAAAGTGTTTGGTTTCAATATCGATTACTGCGTCGGCCAATACTGCAATATCGATACTTTTGCTTTGTACAAAAGGAGCAGATTACTTTGTACGAAAACGAGGGGCAAGCCAATTAATCCAACTTTAAATGAACCTTAAGAGATGGAGATAAGGTCAGTGGTGTGCTTTTTGGGGGTCCACACGGTCATCTCGTCAGGTGAGGTCAGAGGGAAGAAAAGAGGCCAGTTTATGGTCAAGAACTCGACCTCGAACGTCTTTTTTTTTAAAAGTTAAAACAAAAAAACTAAAATCAAGATCCGTCAATGAAGAGATTCTGCGTCGTTCTCGCTCAGCCCACTGAAACCACACCCCCTCAACACAACACACACAACCCCTGCTCCACAAACCCCACACACCCCCCCACATTCGAGGGCTCGGTTACCCAGGGGATGGTGTAGTTGTTCTTCTTGATGCGGCTGTAGGTCTCCTTCAGACAGGACGTCTCAAACGGAGGCTTGCCCACCAGCAGCGTGTACCTGGAACCAGACCAGAGCGTTCACTTGGTGCCCCCTTGGACAGAACCACCCCCACCCACCGCGCCCCCTGCTGGAGCGCGTCACTTACAGTATGCAGCCCCACCAAACAGCGACCACACGTCCACCTCGTAGCTGTGGCCCTTCTTGCACAGCACTTCGGGGGCGATGTAATTTGGCGTCCCGCACAGGGTCTTCTTGCGCTCGCCGTCGAACTGGATCTTCGTGGCGAGGCCAAAGTCGCCTGCGGTTTCAGACAGTTACATTAAGGACAAATATGATGCATTGTCTTTTTTATTGTTACGCGTTTTTTGAGGCTCTGAGGGAGAGGACCTTCTAAACAAGCTCAAAACGCGTGTGAATGAAACCAAAATGTTGCAATAATGTGTGTCCAGAGTTGGAAAGTAACTCATTATAAACACTCTCGTTACTGTAATAGAGTAGATTTTTGGGGTAATAGTACTTTTTTAGACCTAGGTCCCCGAGAATACGTGGATTGTGGTGTTAAAGTACTTAATTCAGCGTTTTAAACTGTTGAATTAATCAAGTTTCGTATCAAGACAGGATCTAAAATGTAGTAAAAGGAGTAACCAAATACTGAGTAACATGTTCCTTGCGTACTTACTACTTCTACTTAAGTACCAGATTTAGCAGCTGTAACTTGTAAACAGAAGCATAGTTTTAGCCATGAACAGTACTTCTTACTACGTTTTCCCTGCCCTTAAAGACTAATATTTGTGACTAACGTTTAGCTTTGCGTGTAAAAGTCTTTGAAAACTGTACTAATACTTTGATATTTTGAATTATTGAACTCTTCTCGGAGAGAAAGGTGAACGTGAAACTCATCAGATGAACATAAACTAGTTCCTGTTTTCCACGTTTGACGACAGTGCAGAAGGCTTAACAGAATTTATCAGATTTTCTCATATTTAAATAATACTTTGGAGTTCTGTATTATATGACCCAGTTTTTTTATGGTTGTATGAGCCATTACTTTGGCGGAATCCAAAAGACAAACTGTGGCTCGGTGGCTAAAGGAGCCGCCCAACCTTTTCACTGCACTTTTAAGTACAACTGTAAAAAAAACTCGGGTGATTTATCATGTGTAAAATCGCGGTGACCAGATTTTAAAATGATAAAACTGGGACACGCCCGGTTTGGGAGCAATGACTAAAAACAGTAAAAAAAGTTAATTCACGGCTCACTTTGTGTCTTTTGTGCAATCTGACACTTGAAACGGGTACTTTTGTGTTCTGGTGATTCTTAAAGCCGGATTTTTTCCCCATTTTTATAAAAAAAAACACATTACATTTCCATTCTTTACTGTTGGCAGGCCTCAAACTGGTTTTGGGCACATCTGGGCTCAAAACTGGGAGTGTAGAAAAGGGGGACGTCTTGGTCACCCTTGATGTGTCCTAAATATTGAAAAGTCTTGACACTTACCATTTGAATGAATGCAGTATCTACAGCTACTTTTGTAGTATGTTTCACAACGTTTTGGCGGCGTTAAAATTCCATCGCTCAATCCCAAAAGAGATTCATTTGCTGTCTTTTTTAAACTCCAAGATACTTTTATTTCCTTTATTGGACGTGTGCAAGGTTTGTGCTGGGCGTGGTTTAACACACAAATGCTGTTGCTACACCGCGGATCTCGTAATATGGTGGTCACCTGGGCGATCAGGATTGNATAGTTTGTAATTTAGGTTCTTATTTTGAGTTAATAATAATTAAAACAAAATCAAGACTAAAAAAGGCTGTTTTTCTTCATGATTAACATTAAAGTTAAAAAGTGTTGGTTTCAATATCGATTACTGCGTCGGCCAATACTGCAATATCGATACTTTTGCTTTGTACAAAAGGAGCAGATTACTTTGTACGAAAACGAGGGGCAAGCCAATTAATCCAACTTTAAATGAACCTTAAGAGATGGAGATAAGGTCAGTGGTGTGCTTTTTGGGGGTCCACACGGTCATCTCGTCAGGTGAGGTCAGAGGGAAGAAAAGAGGCCAGTTTATGGTCAAGAACTCGACCTCGAACGTCTTTTAAAAGTTAAAACAAAACAACTAAAATCAAGATCCGTCAATGAAGAGATTCTGTCGTTCTCGCTCAGCCCACTGAAACCACACCCCCTCAACAACACACACAACTGCTCCACACCCCACACACCCCCCACATTCGAGGGCTCGGTTACCCAGGGGATGGTGTAGTTGTTCTTCTTGATGCGGCTGTAGGTCTCCTTCAGACAGGACGTCTCAAACGGAGGCTTGCCCACCAGCAGCGTGTACCTGGAACCAGACCAGAGCGTTCACTTGGTGCCCCCTTGGACAGAACCACCCCCACCCACCGCGCCCCCTGCTGGAGCGCGTCACTTACAGTATGCAGCCCCAGCGACCACACGTCCACCTCGTAGCTGTGGCCCTTCTTGCACAGCACTTCGGGGGCGATGTAATTTGGCGTCCCGCACAGGGTCTTCTTGCGCTCGCCGTCGAACTGGATCTTCGTGGCGAGGCCAAAGTCGCCTGCGGTTTCAGACAGTTACATTAAGGACAAATATGATGCATTGTCTTTTTATTGTTACGCGTTTTTGAGGCTCTGAGGGAGAGGACCTTCTAAACAAGCTCAAAACGCGTGTGAATGAAACCAAAATGTTGCAAAATGTGTGTCCAGAGTTGGAAAGTAACTCATTATAAACACTCTCGTTACTGTAATAGAGTAGATTTTTGGGGTAATAGTACTTTTTTAGACCTAGGTCCGAGAATACGTGGATTGTGGTGTTAAAGTACTTAATTCAGCGTTTTAAACTGTTGAATTAATCAAGTTTCGTATCAAGACAGGATCTAAAATGTAGTAAAAGAGTAACCAAATACTGAGTAACATGTTCCTTGCGTACTTACTACTTCTACTTAAGTACCAGATTTAGCAGCTGTAACTTGTAAACAGAAGCATAGTTTTAGCCATGTAACAGTACTTCTTACTACGTTTCCCTGCCCTTAAAGACTAATATTTTGACTAACGTTTAGCTTTGCGTGTAAAAGTCTTTAAAAACTGTACTAATACTTTGATATTTTGAATTATTGACACTCTTCTCGGAGAGAAAGGTGAACGTGAAACTCATCAGATGAACATAAACTAGTTCCTGTTTTCCACGTTTGAACGACAGTGCAAGGCTTAAAGTAGAATTTATCAGATTTTCTATTTAAATAATACTTTGGAGTTCTGTATTATATGACCCAGTTTTTTTATGGTTTTATGAGCCATTACTTTGGCGGAATCCAAAAGACAAACTGTGGCTCGGTGGCTAAAGGAGCCGCCCAACCTTTTCACTGCACTTTTAAGTACAACTGTAAAAAAACTCGGGTGATTTACATGTGTAAAATCGCGGTGACCAGATTTTAAAATGATAAAACTGGGACACGCCCGGTTTGGGAGCAATGACTAAAAACAGTAAAAAAAATAATTCACGCTCACTTTGTGTCTTTTGTGCAATCTGACACTTGAAACGGGTACTTTTGTGTTCTGGTGATTCTTAAAGCCGGATTTTTTCCATTTTTATAAAAAAAAACAATTACATTTCCATTCTTTACTGTTGGCAGGCCTCAAACTGGTTTTGGGCACATCTGGGCTCAAAACTGGGAGTGTAGAAAAGGGGGACGTCTTGGTCACCCTTGATGTTCCTAAATATTGAAAAGTCTTGACACTACCATTTGAATGATGCAGTATCTACAGCTACTTTTGTGTATGTTTCACAACGTTTTTGGGGCGTTAAAATTCCATCGCTCAATCCCAAAAGAGATTCATTTTGGTCTTTTTTAAACTCCCAGATACTTTTATTTCCTTTATTGGACGTGTGCAAGGTTTGTGCTGGGCGTGGTTTAACACACAAATGCTGTTGCTACACCGCGGATCTCGTAATATGGTGGTCACCTGGGCCGATCAGGATTGTGAGAAGAAACGTCAAAATTAACCATTATTGGAACGTGAACAAAATAAGATACTAAATTTCCCTTCATTCCAACACATCTAATGCGTGACCAGCTTTATGAAATCAAACGTTCTGAAAAAAGTTCTCACTCTGGGCCAAGAGTGAGTTTAAGGACATTGTTTTGCTTCTAAATAGTCACGATCATTAGTTTTTAGTTCTTATGGTGACATATGAAACCGATCAAGCTCCAATGTCGTCGTCTGATAAAAGATGTTGTTAAACTTCAGGTCTCTGTGGATGATGCGGTTGATTGAATGAGAAAGGGACTGGACGCCCATTGTTTTGCTGCTTCTAATGAAGTACCGCGCCTCGGAGCTCATGATCACGGCCTTAGATTTTTATTCAGTGACATACGCTATATACCGATCTTGAGCTCCATGTCGTCGTTGAGGAAGATGTTGCCCAGCTTCAGGTCTCTGTGGATGATGCGGGTTGTTGTGAGGTACTGGACGCCCGCAGGAGCTGCATCATGACAGTACGCGCCTCGGGCTCAGGTCACGGCGCTAGCTGCCGCTTGTGCAGGCTCCAGCACGCGACTGAAACGCACCACATTTACAGCTTAAACGCACCACATTACAGCCTTAAACGCACCACATTTTTAGGGCCCAGTCTCGCCACCACATTTAGGGCTCATTCGCACAAAAGAGTGCGTGAAAGAGTCGTTTCTTGTCACGTCACAGATCGATGAGACTTGTGTAGAGTTCGAGGAAAAACACTTGTACACACCGGTTTATCGAGTTTCCATTTCGAAATAAGGATTTTTATGTTGTAAACTGGCCAAACTTAAACATATTTAAGACACGCAAATGTGAAAAAAAAATGGGCAGAGCCAGGTTTAAATGTCTTTTCGTTTTCTTGTTGAGGGTATTTTGGATTTCTTTTTAAACACTTGAACTAGATCTTACTGAAAATTGGCATAAAAATACACATTTTGCCTCAGTTTATGGCATTAAAACATAAGTGGATCAGGCTTGGACCTAGAAGTGAACGAATCCTTCTGTAAAATCCTTTAAAATCAAGTCAAGTGTAAAGTTTGGTCCCGATCTTTAGGAGAAAATGCATTTGGATAAAACAAAATCCCGTACAAAGCTCATGGAAGCAGATCCATGTCGTTTCCGGGTGAACGAACATTCCCAAACCCATGAACATGTCCAGAAAACTGTCTCGCTTAGGGAAATGTAACGTCTCTTTACAAACATCTGCCCTCCAGACCGTGGCCCAGGAATCAAATCCAGAACCTCCCTGTACTTGGTGGGACCCTGGCCACGCCCCACGGTGCAAAAGGTAAGCTTGGAGGTCCTGGTTTCCATGGTGAAGAGTCTAAACAATCAACGCAATTTAAATGGTGTGAAGTCTGGCAGCTGGGACGGGCCCGAGCGGCACGAGAGCAGGAGAAGGGTCCGGAAAGCTTCGAAATATAATTAAAGTCAGAATTCTGAAGACTTGCGCATTAAACGTGTTCACCGCGAGAACGTGCACCCGCTTAGGCACGTATTTTAATCTACTGTGTGCATCAATGGGGGGCTTATTGTGCAAAAACCAGCTTTCACGAGCTTTTGACTGACACGACGGCGTTTCCTTCGTCATTATTTCACTCAGAGTTGTATTGTGAGTGATTCGAGGCTAAAGAGCCGTGAACATAACGTGATTTCACTGGAGAAACTCTGAATAACCACAGAATAAGTAGTATTTAAGTCGTTTAGTTAAAGCACTCAGACACAAAGTGACATCAGAATCGATTTAAACACATTTTCCAAAAGGGTATTTTACACTATTTGTTCATTTATAAAAAGGAGATTATAACGGAAACGTCGCATTTTTGATGGACTTTTTAAGCTTTTCTGCCCAAATACTCAGAAATGTTAAACCCACAAGAGTTTTCCATTTCATCCACAGGATTATAACAAACTAAAACCATAAATTACACTTTTGTGACGCCCAAATACAATTGTAACAGTGTCAGTTGTTACGGTAAAGTTAATGACAGTTCTATCCTGGAAATTCAAAATGGTTGCTTGTTTTTGGTCACAGCAGTTAGGTCAGAGGTCAGATTCTGCATCAATTCTGGACTTTTTTTGAATATTAATGACAGAATTTAAAGGGTCTAAACAATCTCACATTAAACAAGACATAAAATACAAGTAAATGTGTTTAAACCAAAGCTCAGAGTCGTTTCTATCGGACCTTTTCCACATGCTGAGGTCAATCCCAGTTTCTCCAGTGAAATCCCACCATGTCCCACTTCACCTTCTCCACTTTCACTCAAACTTTGCATTCCAAGTGTCAGAAGAACAGAATGTCAGTGTGAGACGAACATGCTGGAGATAAGGGGGGCGGTGGGGGTGGGCAGCCGTTGACCCACACACAGCCCGAACTCACCCGTCTCCTGCACAGCTCCAGCACCACGAACACGAAGTCCTCGTTCTCGAAGAAGCCGTGGAAGCCCACCACGTTGGCGTGGCTCAGGCTCTTGTGGATGGCGATCTCGGAGCTCATCTTCTCGCGCTGGTGCTGCTTCAGGATCAGCGCTTTGGGCACGATCTTCCCGGCGAACACCTGCTTGCTCTGCAGGTCCGTGATCTCGAAGCACTTGGCGAAGCCCCCTTTGCCCAGGAAGCGGCCCCGGGAGTAGCGGCGCGCGGTCCGGGAGTCCACCAGCACGTCGGGGATCTCCTTGAGCGGAGCCGACTTGGGGTCGCCATGTGCGGCCGCGGAACTGGGCTTGGCGACGGCTGCGCTCATCTCGGCACTAGAGTTTGACCCCCTTTTTTTGTTAAGCAATAAACGCTTTTTTTAGTTTTAAGGTAAAAATAAAACACGTCTAAAATCCCCTTTTCTAGCCGTAGTTTACGTGACGTTTTGCACCCTTCACCCTTAAAAACCCGTCTTCGCCGTGGTTACGTGACGTTTTGCACCCTTCACCCTTAAAACCCCGTCTTCGCCGTGGTTACGTGACGTTCTTTCACGCGTAATGGCCCACTTTCCTCCGCAAAAGTCCTCGCACGCGAATAAAAACACGTCGGCCCCGTTCGCAAAAGGATTAAAACACGAGTGTAACGCTAAAACGCACTCCCCGACAGTTAAAACCGTGTCGCCGTGTCGTTTTCTGGCCTCTCCGGGAGCGTGCAGCCGCAGCGTCGCCTCTTTTGACAACAGTCTCCGGCACAAGTTTAAAACGCTGCCTCTGTCGCTGCGCGCACGCTGATTGGCCGGCTACGTTTGAATTTCCGCGGCGTCGCGCAAGGCAGCACGGGAGAGCGAGCGCGAAACGGCCAATGGGAGAGCGGGCGTTCGAAGCGCCGGCGTGTGATTGGTGGAGGCGATGACACGGCTTCCTGAGACGAAAGGGCTGATGGGAAATGTAGGCGGAGTGGGCTTTAATGCTGCGCGTTGGGCTGCTCCTCGAGTTGGACCGGTTTGAATACAGTTAAATGCGGAATTGTTATTATGAATTTGTTTAAATAGTTTGTCCGTGGTTTAGTCCTGGCTGAGGGCTGGTTATATTTCAGTTTACGTCGAGTTTAGGCCACGTTCAGACATGTTTTATACCTGGTTTGGTCATTTTTTCCTGGTCTGCATTTTGTCCGGGTTTAAATCTGGTTTAAATTTAGTCTTGATTGATTTGACAGACAGTGATTCCCAGTTCTTACTTAGACCTGGTTTAGTCTTTTTCTAACTTGTTTTTTGTCCTTGTTTAGTTCTGGCCGGGTTTTGATTCTATACCATTGATTTTGGAGGCGGTTTTATCCTTTTTTGTTATTTTTTTGTTTTTTTATTGTCCTTATTTAGCACTGATTTAGACCTAGTTTAGATGTAGTCCTGAGTTTTTAGACTGTTTTATCCTGGTATATTTGACAGAAAAGGATTTTTGTCATTAGTTGGCGCTGGTTTAGTTCCAGTTTAGACTTGGTTTGTTTTGTTGGTTCCAGCGTTTTTTCCTGGTGAAGTCCTGGTTTATTTCTGGCTGGATTTAGATTTAATCCTGATTTTAGAGATGGTTTTATCCTGGTTTAGTTGACAGAAATGGGTTTTAGTCCTTATTTAGCGCTGGTTTAGTGCAGTTTTATTTCCATACAATATTGAAGAGTAAATTTGAAAGTCTACAAAGTAATTATCAGCACTTTACACAACAAAAGCCTATTTAGCGTAGTTTAGTTGTACTTTCTTTATTCTTTAGTCCTGGTTTTCCTTTAACAGCTCTATTGATTTTATAATGTTAGGTTTCATACGTGTGTCATACGTGTGTCATAGTTTTGGAAACAGAGAAAGTGGCACCTCCTCCCGTCCATGCCGCGCATCCTAAAAATACAACATGGGGTTTGCGACCTCTGCTGGAGCAAACTTGACATTTTGAGGGCTCAGGATCCGGGAATGAACATGCGTTTCTTCTTTAGCCACATGAGAAACAAGCTGCGGTGGTGTTAAGAGTACTGCAAGTATGTACAGATGTATTTACAACCAAAGCTCAAATAGGGGTAAGCCGATGTGTGGGTCCCACAGGGCTCATTTTTGGGACCTCTTTTATTCATAATTTATATTAATGATCTAGAAATGTTTGTAAAAATGTTGCAGATGATACATGTCTTCATTATCTGATTATCTGTGTGATAAGAGAAGTAAATAAAGAATTATCCAAAGTCTCTGTGAGGTTTAAAACAAATCCAAATATACAAAAGACACATTTTATGATTTTCAATGCAAAAAAGAATAACTAATCATGACGCCGTAAAGGTTTTTAGGCATAATTGTTGATCAAAAACTGACGTGGAATGTATCATACCAACATGTCATCGTGACAGCCATTGTATTTTGGGTAAAGTTCTCTCGTATAAATGCTTCCTGAATGATGACATTATATTTAATCTATCCACACGTGGATCGTAACATGGTTTAGGATAATTCATGCAAGAAGTATCAACAAAATGTAAAAAAAAAATAACATTTTAATGATTCTGACTTCAAACAGTCTACATCTGCTCCTTTGTTCAGAAAATACAACATTTGGACACTTTAATATAATGTTAATATCTACTGTATTTCTGTCTTCATGTATAAGTATGTGCACATGTCTTTGCCCAGAGCTTAGGACAACCTTTTAAGTTAAGTTACACTTTATAGTCCCCACAGGGAAATTTGTCCTCTGCATTTGACCCATCCTTCAATGTCACTGGGGCATGTACTTTTACAACTAACCAAAGAACACTCAAGAGCCGAGGGCCAACGCTCTGGAATCATTCAGCCTCTTCTCATTTCCACTCTTGATTCTTTTAAAAGACAATTAAAAAGGTGAGAAATGGACTTGCCTGTTCATGCTTCTTCGTTAGCAGAATGTTTTAGGGGAGGTGGTTTCCAAGCTGTAGGAGCAGCATAACAGAAGGCTTGCTTCCCCCAATCAGCCCATACTCGAGGGACAGACAAGCCTTAAATGTGACGCGAGTTTCAAGCTGTGATCTCTCGGGGGGGAAAAACACGAGGCGGAGGTGTTTGTTTCTTCATCGGTGTTCCAATGGGACTGTGATCTCCAAACACTGCTCTCCTGCTCTGGAATATCTACTCTCCATGTGAGTTCGCCTCATTCATTCTGGACAGCATTATACCAACACGCATTCGCCTACAGAGCCAACAAGTCTATGACCTGGCACTCCACTTCATCCTGCAGCATCTGGAGTCCCCGGGAACCTACGCCAGGATCCTGTTTGTGGACCTCAGCTCTGCATTCAACACCATCCTCCCCGCTCTGCTCCAGGACAAGCTCTCCCAGCTCAACGTCTCTGACTCCACCTGCAGGGGGAGCACTGACTTCCTGACGGATCGGAGGCAGTGCGTGCGGCTGGGGAAGAATGTCTCAGACACTCGGACCATCAGCACAGGAGCTCCACAGGGCTGTGTACTTTCCCCTCTGCTCTTCTCCCTGAACACAAACTGCTGCACCTCCAGCCACGACGACACCACCCTCATCGGGCTCATCTCGGGGATGAGTCTGTCTACAGGAGGGAGGTGGTCCGGCTGGTGTCCTGGTGCAGCGGTAACAACCTGGAGTTCAACGCCCAGAAGACAGTGGAGATGATCGTGGACTTCAGGAGAGTCACAACCTCACCCTGGACACGGACTATTTTAGCCACTCCCCTCAGGCAGGAGGCTACAGTCCGGACCAGAACCTCCTGTCACTTTAACAATGATTCAAACCAATAACATTTATTGCACTGCTCATGCTTTGCTCTATTCTGACCATCTGTAAACTCTGTATATATTCAGACCAAGTCTATTTTATTTTATTTGTAAATTCTAAATTGTATTAACACCCTTTTTGATATATTTTTGCTACTATTATTATTGTTGTTGTATGTTGCACCTTAATTCCAAAGCAAGTTCCTAGTTTGTGAATTCTGTTCAGTGACAATGGCAATAAACCTTTTCTGATTCTGATTCTCTCTGAGTATTAATGGAGAATAACATTTGGGCTTGAAATGGAGTATTACAGACATTTTTATGGTTCATGAATACATGAATGAATACGTTATTCACTGTGAATAAACTATGCCTTCCCATCACTTCATTATCTTAAGTTGTCTCGTTTGCCGGGGACCTACGTTTACAGTTCATAAGGAACAGGACTATTGTTGGTACATAAGTCTAAGCCTTGGACATTCCAGGGGGTCTTGTTCACCCCTTTCATCTTTATGTAATAACTTAGGACTCTGATTGTAGTTACACATTTTAGCTTCTTTTCAAAAATGTAATTATAAATATTCAATGGACACGTGGATTTCTGATGAAAGATATATTAAAGAAATACCTCACTTTTGTTATTTTATGGGTTGGGTAAAATGGGGGCCATGGGCTGGATCCCCGCCCCTAACTGACTGTTGCGTCAAGCCGCACAGACTGAGAACGTTCAGTGAGTTTGCGCTTTCAAAATAAAACCACAAAGACAACAAAACGCTACACTTTTCTCAAAAACACGACACAAAAAAGCACCAAACTTAAATATAATAGTTGTATCATCGACACTTCAACCATAAGAAGCACGATATTCTTTCTGGCGCGCTACCATTGCTAGCACGCGCCTCGTTTGTCTATGCACTTCCTGTCACGTCGTTAGCTTCAGATGCTAGCTTGACGTCCTCCCCCCCGTTGCTAGACGACTCCTCGGTGCGCGACGTGAAAACACGGACCTCTCCACGGCACCAGACAACGAAACGTCTCCTTTGACCGCGAGTAAAGCCGCACAAACAACACTTTTAACGGGGGAAACGCAGAGGACTTTGTGGGGCTTAAACAGCTAGCGTCTGTTCGAGCTGCGGCACGATCCGTGTCTGTTCAGGTGTTCGCGAGGACAGAACGGGCTGCAAATCTGGAACTTGGCTAATGTTTGGAGGAACATGAGAGAACGCGCAGGTTCCGGAGGGTTCTGATTCTGGTGGAGATGTCTGTGGAAGCGAGCGATGTCCCGTCAGACTGTGAGGAGCTGGTGAGCGCCGTCTGATTGCGCTTTTCTCACGTGTGCTTTTTTGTGCTTGCGTCGTCGACATTAGTTTGGTCTTCTTCTGAAAAAAATGCAATCTCATACAGTAAATGGAGTTAAATGAATTAAACTGGTCTAAAACATGTCAAATTAATTACTTGTACAACGACATCTAAATATGACAATAGACAAAAAAACTATTCTGCTCACATTTAAGATGTAACTCTTAATAATAATAACTACACTTTTAATAGCCGTAACAAAGCCGTAAATCATAACGAATAAAATTACAATTACTAAGCCAAAATTGTTCTTAATAAACAATTAGCTCGTTATTAAATCAGTATTTGTTTGTGCTTTAGTTTGTTAGTTTAAAGTGGTGCAGATTATGTCAAAATAACTTTAAAGTCCACATGACTTTAAAGGTTCTCGTGTTTTTTTAAATTATGACTCAGTTTGGTGGGATGGAACCGGTGGTGAATAGTTACCATCGTTATACATCAGGCGGGTGTCAGAAAAATTGAGAAGAAAAAGTTGAAAATGACAGAGCAAACCGAATCCCTCTGTGATGTCATCAATAAGCGACATTCCGTCCAAAATCCAGAGACGATTCACACACAACGGACACGTTTCTCAGTGACAGTTTGAACGTGAATTTAACAAAATAAAGGTCTTATTATTGTCATATTATAACTGTAATATGGATTTTGGTCATTGTTTACAGTATGGTTGCTAGGTTACAGTTGCGTCTACTTACTGCCGCTCATGTCCAACCAGGAAGTAACATTATAAACTATATAATAATGCAACTAACTACATTTGAGTGAAGCGTGTGGTCTGACCTGTCACGCGCACGTTGACGCTTCCTGCACATCGCTCTGTACTGCCCACTCGCGGTGCAGATACAGTCAACGTAAATTCAAGAAGCTGCAGGTTGCTATAGCGATGCACTCCGTATGTTAGTGAAAGTGTTATGTTGTTCCCACTGTAAATGCTGTGATTAGAGGCTTTGTTTGTGTCCCAAGTTTTGTAACTGACATTAAATTGTACAATTCTTATTTAATCTATTAGTTTATGTTAAGTATATTTCATTTAATATATTATCTTTTTTTTAATCTAAAAACAAATCAAATATTTATACTTATTTATATATTTATATACATATTTATATATTTGACAAGCTCGTGACAAACAACAATGGACCGTTAAAGTAGTCAAATCTTATTGCAGATTCTATTGCTATGATTAGTTTTTTTATTGTATTAGTTTCATTAAAAAATATTATTATTATTTCTTTTTTTTTTTTTTTTTCTTCAAATTTAAAACATTGAACAATTAATACAAAAAACAGAACAAGATAACAGAGAGCACAGGGGATATTATGTATTAGTTTCATTTTAAATCCTTTGTGTTTTTGCCTTTTCTTTCCAGGTGGAGGAGAGTTTCCGCTTTTCAGATGATTTCCTGGAAAAGGTAACTAACTAACTGTAAAGTCAGCCCTGTATATTGTGATGTAATGTGTATACTTGAATTCTTTTTTTTCCCCTTTTTTTTCATCATCTAGAAAACCCCTCGGCAGCGAATGTCCAAGCCTCCTCAGTCCCCAGTAAGCATTGTGTTCTGTTGTAAAGTTATGCTGCAACTGAGGCCTTTTCCAGAGCGCTCCAGCTGCTAATGCTAATGCTAATGCTAATGCTAATTTGTTTGTAAAGTGTTTATGACAGGTTCTCACATCTTTCTAATTATGTCTTAGTTTAGTGGGATTGTCCCTGTGGTGACTATGAATCACAGTTTTACATCAGTCTGTCAGAAACGTTTCAAAATGAAAGTTGAAAATGACAGGAAGTAGAGCTGAGTTGTGATGTCATCAATAAGCGACATTCCGTCAACATTTTAAACAAAACTGACACCCTTTTTTTTTTTTTTTTTTTGGACAGATTAGGCAATCATTTAACAATCTTTGATGAAGTTCCCAAATGTAAAACTGTTGTGCAATTTAAAAAAAAAATTATACTGCAATTTTATGTGAATTTTTCTACCATTTTAGAAGATGGTTTTCTTATTATAAATGACAAACACATTCTAATGTTGCATATCTTCAAAATAAGGGATGTATAATTAGTGGCATGAATTAGAACATACTCAATATTATTTAGATTGTTTCTATAGCAACGTATCCCCCTTAAAGGACACATGTTATTCAACGTTGACTTTTTTGAGCTTTTAACCAACATTGTTCCCCCGTCAAAAACACACCTGGAGTTGTATTTAGCTTCATTCATGCTAGTCCTCTTCCTCTGAGGCTCAGGAAACACACGTTTTCCAGTTTTATAACGTCAAGGGTAGAATTCTGTGATCTTAGGCCTGGTTTTTAAGTCTATAACTCCTCGCCAGACTCGTTCTGAGCATTTCTGCCTCAAATCATGTTCGTTACAACTACGTTAGCCTCTCAGGGCTAAACTACTGAAACTGTAATACCCACTGCGGCCAGTAGAGGTCAAATAATGCATACTGTGTGTCCTTGAAAGTGTTTTTATGACTTGTAAACACATAATATGTCCTGACTTTCCCTGTGCAGAGTCTCCGTACCTCACCAGCCTGAACATGAACCCGCGCAGAGCAGCAGTGGCAGCCTGGAGACTCCCCCGGGCGTCTCTAGGGGGCAGCAGAGAGGGCACCCCCGGGGACAGGGAGATGGGGCTTGGGCGCTCTGCCTTCCTTAGCAACGGGCACGGTACACACAACACACACAGTACACAGTACACGCAGAACACGCAGTACACGCAGTACACACAGTACACGCAGTACACACAGTACACGCAGTACACGCAGTACACACGGCACAGAGGAAGGGCAAGGGAGGATATTTAGAAGTGAGGATCCGCTTGGGACCAAAGAAAAGGCAGTCTCATTATAAAGTATTCACAGTTTGAAAGAGCTGGACGCAGGTCAGGATTCTATACTGTCGTTGTATTCCAATGAAAGACTGACAGATTTAACCGCATTTGCACTTTTTAGCATAAACTGTATCGGCGTTCTGCCTTAATTCTACATGTTAGTTAAGTAAAAGCATATAATATAAGCATAATATAGCATGTCTTTCAAAAGAGATGTGGAATTCATTCGTAATATTGTACATTATGTGTAGTTTTTGCAGTCGCGGTTTTGTGAGCCATATATTGAAAAATCCTCACGTTACCAACTCAGCATGTGCACATTCTCTCCCCAGCCTGGCTTTATAGGACTTAAAAAGGACCAAACCAAGTCCGTTCAAGTGTATTTAGCATGTTTACGACAACCACAGCCAGTGTTGTACACATTCACAAACATAAGAGCAGAATTAAAGCACATGAAAATGGGTAAACTGAACATATTTTTGGATTTGGTGTTGAAATTCACACCGTCAAAACACTGTAACGACTGCTACACTTCCAGGGCCGCTTGTCTCAGTATGTGTGTGTGTGTGTGTGTGTGTGTGTCGTCCGCATTGCAATGGAAGGGCAGCTCATGGCGGGTTATAAGTGTCCGAGCAAGAGCATATACATTGAAAATATAATGGGACCTAAAATAGACCCTTGTGGCACACCACAGGTAATGGAGGAGATAAAAAGTCTTCAAACCGTGTGTTGTAGATGCGTCTCCGATGATCAGAGCCGAGTATGACGTCTCACCGGAGCTGCTCATGAAGAACTTCAGAAAACAGCAACGACTGCTCCACTCTGCGCCCAGTGGTACGTCCTGCGCCGCCGCAACAACAACAACAACAACAATAACAACGTATCTTCTCATTTCGTATTTAGAGCAGCGTTTTATTTCATAAAATGCGCTCAACCCTTTTTTATTAGACAACATTGCGGTATTTGATTTATGTACATGACAAAGTGAAACCAGTAAATGCTCCTCCATGTTTTTAAAATCCATCTGGCGACTCATTCTGCTTCTTTCAAATCATTATAAAACGTCTGGAAAGTCCTGAAAGAGAGACATATTTAGTTAAATCCACGTACCCAGAATCAGTCAGTGAAACCATTTCTATTACGTCGTTTTGTAAATCATGATCTACATTTGCTTTCTTCATTTCTAAATATACCAGAAATAAAGCCTTTACACGTCTTCTTTAAGGCAAAAATGATTGTCCTTCATCAAAAACATACCTTGAGGTGTTTAGCGTCATTCAAGTTAGTTTGATGAATGTCCTCTTTTTTTGAATTTGAAGGTCCTCTCCCTCTGAGCCTCAGAAAACACCCCGTTTCAAATTGCCCAGCTTTGTGACTTCACAGGTAGAGCTCTGAGATCTTCTGTGCCGTTCTTTTAAAATCCATAAATCATTGCCAGACTCGATCGAAGCATTTCTGCCGTCAAATCACGTTCGTTACAACATGTGCACCCCTACATTAGCATGTCGAGGGGGCTAGGTTTGTTATTCTCCCCTCTGTAGTTTCCTCCGCTGCCAGCAGAGGGAGCTCTAAGATTTTTACAGACCAAGAGCAAGTTTAAAGGCCAATAACAATAAAGTCCTGTGTTTTAGGCTTCTCATCGCGTCCTGTGTTTTAGGCTTCTCATCGCGTCCTGTGTTTTAGGCTTCTCAACGCGTCCTGCGTTTTAGGCGTCTCATCGCGTCCTGTGTTTTGGGCTTCTCATCGCGTCCTGCGTTTTAGGCTTCTCATCGCGTCCTGCGTTTTAGGCTTCTCATCGCGTCCTGCGTTTTAGGCTTCTCATGGCGTCCTGCGTTTTAGGCTTCTCATCGCGTCCTGCGTTTTAGGCTTCTCATCGCGTCCTGCGTTTTAGGCTTCTCATGGCGTCCTGCGTTTTTAGGCTTCTCATCGCGTCCTGCGTTTTAGGCTTCTCATCGCGTCCTGCGTTTTAGGCTTCTCATCGCGTCCTGCGCTTCTCATCGCGTCCTGCGTTTTAGGCTTCTCATCGCGTCCTGCGTTTTAGGCTTCTCATCGCGTCCTGCGTTTTAGGCTTCTCATCGCGTCCTGCGTTTTAGGCTTCTCATCGCGTCCTGCGTTTTAGGCTTCTCATCGCGTCCTGCGTTTAGGCTTCCTCATCGCGTCCTGCGTTTTAGGCTTCTCATCGCGTCCTGCGTTTTTAGGCTTCTCATCGCGTCCTGCGTTTTAGGCTTCTCATCGCGTCCTGCGTTTTAGGCTTCTCATCGCGTCCTGCGTTTTAGGCTTCTCATCGCGTCCTGCGTTTTAGGCTTCTCATCGCGTCCTGCGTTTTAGGCTTCTCATTCGCGTCCTCGTTTTAGGCGTCCTGCGTTTTTAGGCTTCTCATCGCGTCCTGCGTTTAGGCTTCTCATCGCGTCCTGCGTTTTAGGCTCTCATCGCGTCCTGCGTTTTAGCTTCTCATCGCGTTTTAGGTCTCTCGCGTCCTGTGTTTTAGGCTCTCATCGCGTCCTGCGTTTTAGGTTCTCATGCGTCCTGGTGTTTTAGGCTTCTCATCGCGTCCTGTGTTTTAGGCTTTCTCATCGCGTCCTGTGTTTTAGGCTTCTCATCGCGTCCTGTGTTTTAGGCTTCTCATCGCGTCCTGCGTTTTAGGCTTCTTCATGGCGTCCTGCGTTTTAGGCTTCTCATCGCGTCCTGCGTTTTAGGCTTCTCATGGCGTCCTGCGTTTTTAGGTCTCCTGCGTTTTAGGCTTCTCATCGCGTCCTGCGTTTTAGGCTTCTCATCGCGTCCTGCGTTTTAGCTTCTCATCGCGTCCTGCGTTTTAGGCTTCTCATCGCTCATCGCGTCCTGCGTTTTAGGCTTCTCATCGCGTCCTGCGTTTTAGCTTCTCATCGCGTCCTGCGTTTTAGGCTTCTCATCGCGTTCCTGCGTTTTAGGCTTCTCATCGCGTCCTGCGTTTTAGGCTTCTCATCGCGTCCTGCGTTTTAGGCTTCTCATCGCGTCCTGCGTTTTAGGCTTCTCATCGCGTCCTGCGTTTTAGCAGCTTCTCATCGCGTCCTGCGTTTTAGGCTTCTCATCGCGTCCTGCGTTTTAGGCTTCATCGCGTCCTGCGTTTTAGGCTTCTCATCGCGTCCTGCGTTTTAGGCTCTCATCGCGTCCTGCGTTTTAGGCTTCTCATCGCGTCCTGCGTTTTAGGCTTCTCATCGCGTCCTGTGTTTTAGGCCTCTCATCGCGTCCTGCGTTTTAGGCTTCTCATCGCGTCCTGTGTTTTAGGCTTCTCATCGCGTCCTGTGTTTTAGGCTTCTCATCGCGTCCTGTGTTTTAGGCTTCTCATCGCGTCCTGTGTTTTAGGCTTCTCATCGCGTCCTGTGTTTTAGGCTTCTTGGTGTCTGACTTCAGAGATAAGGAGGACATGTACGAGGAGATCATTCGCCTCAAGAAGGTGACTTAAAGAACGTTAGCCGACAGTAGGACGCGGCGCTAACGCTAACCCGCTCGCGTGCTCTCGTCCCGCAGAGTCTCCACGCACACAAGTCGGACAACAGGCAAATGAGAGCCAAAGTGCGCCGCCTAGAGGAGGAGAACGCCAGGCGCGAGAAGCAGATCGAGGAGCTGCTGGACCCCACCAAAGTCAGTCTCACAAATACAGTGGCTGGAGTGGGCTCGACAGAACCAGTGAGTTGTCCCGTGTGTTTTTAGGGCGCAGAGTTCACCCGCAGTTTGGTGGACAGGAAGAGAGACGGCAGCGTGGTGAGTTAAAGCACTTTCAGCTGTTGTCATGGTCTGTTGTGAGCGTTGACCCTTTCAAATACTGACTATGGGCCAAAGGGAGTTTTTATTTGAACTTAAATGAGTAGTTTTAATTTTAATTTTATCATTTGCCCGCTGGGTGTGTTCTATTTGTTTTTGATTAAATTAAATTAAATTAAATTAAATTAAATTAATTAAAAAACAAAACACCATTTTCAGTGACTAAACAGGATCAGATCTGAATATTAATGATGTTAATGAAATATAAGCTACATTTTTTGAACTTCCAGTGTAGAGATGTCAGATAAAATGAGAAACGATTGTGGGCTCAACACTTCTGAGAGCATTTGCATTAGAAATCCAATATCACTCACATGTGACTGACATGTTTCATCATGTTCCACTTCACTTTAGCCATTTTAGAATTCAGAATGGATTTGTTTGCTTTAGTATGAGATCATCGGCATTGGTTCAGGTTAAGATGTGGCTTATTTAAGGCCAGGGTTCAGGTTCAGGTCCAGGTTCAGATGATCTGCTGTTACTAAGGGCTTTTCCTCTTAAATCCTGATGGAAAAAACAAATGGAAACCCGACTTGTGTTGTGCGTGCGCAGGTGGTGAACGGGCTGAAGCAGCGCATCCTCAAACTGGAGCAGCAGTGCAGGGAGAAGGAGAACGCTCTCAGGTACGAAGAGCCCAAACCACGGCTTTTTCTGCCCCCGAACGGCCTCGGGAAAGGACACTAATGTGAAGCATAAACCTGAGACAGACGCGTGTGAGGTCAGGGAACAGTCCAACCGCCACTCTCTCTCTCTCTCTCTCTCTCTCTCTCGTGTGTTTAATTACCACTCTAAACTGTCGAGCAGAACGAGCGCGCAGATAAAGCCGCGATTCGCCCTAAACCCGAGACAGACGCGTGTGAGGTCAGGGAACAGTCCAACCGCTGCTCTCTCTCCTCCTCGTGTTTTTCAGTACCACTCTAAACTGTCAGAACTAGTTTACGCGCCACAATGCTAACGTACAAAATGAGTCTGTTTTGACCACAAATGCTCCGGTGTTCCAGTAAACTCCAGAGCGAGCTGAGAACCACCACCATGGAGGAGCTGAAGATCTCAGCGCAGACCTACTTTGAGGAGGTGAGGCTTGTTTTGTGTTCGGAGTTTAAATAAAGAGTCACTTCTGGAGTCAAAATGTCTTGTTCCGTTTCAGATCCAAAGACTCAAGATGCTCCTGGAGGCGGCAGAGAGAAGGTACGTCCTCTTCAGCACGAGTTAAGAGAAAGAGTAGTAGGATTGGAACTAGAATAGTAAAAGTACAGTGAAGTTTGAACCCTTTCCCATTGGTTCTTGTCCTTTTGCTCTCATTGGCCGCCTTTTTCCTCGTCACAAACTGCACAGCGGCGAACACAAAAAAACCAGATCACGGTCAGATTTCAGGTGTGCGGTTTTGACACCGAAGTCTTGGCCACGACGACAAAACTGAAACGTTAAAGATTTGAAAGAGTTCTTTTAAGGTTCATTGTTTTTGTACTTTTGTTTTCCCAAATACAACAGTCGCTCTTGACTCACGTCGCACGGAAACACACAGAGTCTGGACTCTACTGGTCTGGACTCTACTGGTCTGGACTCTACTGGTCTGGACTCTACTGGTCTGAACTCTACTGGTCTGGACTCTACTGTCTGGACTCTACTGTCTAAACTCACTGTCTGAACTTTTACTGGTCTGGACTCCTACTAGTCTGGACTCTACTGTCTGACCTACTCGTCCTGGACTCTACTGGTCTGAACTCTACTGGTCTTGACTCTACTGTCTGACGTCTACTGGTCTAACTTCTACTGGTCTGGACTCACTCTCTACTGGTCTGGACTCTACTGGTCTGGAACTCTACTGGTCTGGACTCTCTGGTCTGGACTCTACTGGTCTGAACTCTACTGGTCTGGACTCTACTGGTCTGACTCTACTGACTCTACTGGTCTGGACTCTACTGGTCTCTACTGGTCTGAACTCTACTGTCTGAACTCTACTGGTCTGGTCTGGACTCTACTGGTCTGGACTCTACTGGTCTGGACTCTACTGTCTGAACTCTACTGGTCTGGACTCTACTGGTCTGGACTCACTGGTCTGAACTCTACTGGTCTGGACTCTACTGGTCTGAACTCTACTGGTCTGGACTCTACTGGTCTGAAACTCTACTGGTGGACTCTACTGGTCTGGACTCTACTGGTCTGACTCTACTGGTCTGAACTCTACTGGTCTGGACTCTACTGGCTGGTCTACTGGACTCTCTGGACTCTACTGGTCTGGACTCTACTGGTCAGGACTCTACTGGTCTGGACTCTACTGGACTCTACTGGTCACTGGTCAGGACTCTACTGCTCTGGACTCTACTGGTCAGGACTCTACTGGTCTGGACTCTACTGGTCAGGACTCTACTGGTCAGGACTCTACTGGTCTGGACCCTTTCTTCTTTTCCTGTACAACTTTGTCTAATTACAAAAATGATTCACTCTAATTTCAGGCGTGATTATACACTCTTTTCTACTGGTACTCGTTCAGTGTTCGTCAAACATCCTGGTTCTTTAGGTGAACTTTGGGTTCCAGTTGTAAATATGTGTAAGATGAAATGTGATGTTTGTCTGCAGCTGCCGGGCGGAGAGTAAGTGCTCCCAGCGCCAGCAGAGGGCGCTAAACTCCAGCGTGCGGCACCTGACGGAGAGAGTGAGCCAGCTCCAGCAGGAGAACAGCGCACTCACGAGAGGAGCTGAGCCACGGAGTACCCGTCTGGAGGGCTCACAGGTCAGAGTACCCGTCTGGAGGCCTCAGGGGTCAGAGTACCCGTCTGGAGGGCTCAGGGGTCAGAGCTCAGGTCAGGTCAGAGTACCCGTCTGGAGGCTCACAGGTCAGATACGCCGTCTGGAGGGCTCACAGGTCAGAGTACCCGTCTGTGAGGCTCACAGATCCAGAGTACCCTCTGGAGGCTCACGGTGTCAGAGTACCCGTCTGGAGGGCTCACAGATCAGAGTACCCGTCTGGAGGGCTCACAGATCAGAGGACCCGTCTGGTGGGCTCACGGTCAAGGAGAACCCGTCTGGAGGGTCACGGGTCAGCAGAACCCTCGTCTGGGCTCAGGGGTCAGAGTACCCGTCTGGAGGGCTCAGGGCAGTCAGAGTACCCGTCGGGAGGCCTCAGTATTACCCGTCTGGAGGCTCAGGGGTCAGAGTACCCGTCTGGAGGGCCTGAGTTATCAAATGCACAGAAACGTCTGACTCCAAGAACAAGAGGATGAACTCGTGTTCTTCTGAACTTTGATCATTTCATGTGTGATACTTTTATATTATGAACATGTATTATCACTGAGAGTAGTAGCCCCCCTGCATGACTCGGACCCCGTCGGTCTAACCTGGCCTAAAACCAGGCCTAAACCAGGCCCTAAACCAGGCAAACCTGGTCATAAACCAGGTCCAAACTAGGTCTAAACCAGGCCTAAACTTGGTCTAAACTGGTCTAAACTTGGTCTAAACCAGGCCTAAACCAGGACTAAACCAGGCCTAAACCAGGACTAAAACCAGAGACTCTAAACCATGACTAAAACCAGCCTAAACCAGACTAAACCAGGACTAAACCAGACTAAACCAGACTAAACCAGGACTAAACCAGGATAAACCAGGCCTAAACCAGGTCCAAACTAGGTCTAAACCAGGCCTAAACTTGGTCTAAACCAGGCCTAAACCAGGACTAAAACCAGGACTAAACCAGGACTAAACCAGGCCTAAACCAGGCCTTAAACCAGGACTAAACCAGGACTAAACCAGACTGTACTAGGACTGTACTCAATTAGATTCTTCTTATTTTTATATGTATTTTTTCCCTCTTTTGTAATTGCCAGTTTGTGAGTACATGTTCCAACATTGCGTCTTTAATGACACGTGGGCGTTGCAGGTTACAGGGACTGGAGTAAACAAAGGCTGCTGAGGAGGCTGGCTGGAGCGCTGGAGCGGGTGAGAGTGAGGAAGAGGGGGTGAGGAATGAGGGGTCAGAGGGGTGTGAGTGAGAGAAGGGGGGTGAGTGAGGGGGGTGAGTGGGGGTGAGTGAGGGGGGGTGAGTGAGGGGGTGAGTGAGGGGGTGACAGTGAGGGGGGTGAGTGAGGTGAGTGCGGGGGTGATGATGGGGTGAGGAGGGTGATTGAGGGGAGGTGATGAGGGAGGGGGTGAGTATGAGGGGGGGTGGTGAGGGGGGGTGAGTGATGGGTGAGTGAGGGAGGTAGTGAGGGGAGGTGGTATGCGAGGTGAGTGAGGGAGGTGAGTGAGGGGGGTGAGGGAGGGAGAGTGAGTTAGGGGGGGTAAAGTGAGAAGAGGGGGTGATGAGGAAGGAGGGGGTGAGGAGGGTGGGAGAGGTTGAGGGGGGGTGAGTGAGGGAGGGTGAATGAGGGAGTGATTGAGGGTGATGAAGGGTAATGAGGGGGTGAGGAGGAGTGGAGGAGTGAGGGAGTGAGGAGGAGGGAATGAGGTGAGTGAGGGAGTGATGAGGAGGTGAGTGAGAGGAGTGATGAGGAGGAGAGTGAGCGGGTGAGTGCCTGTGTGTGTGTGTGTGTGCGTGTCCCTGTGTGTGTGTGCGTGCCTGTCCCTGTGTGTGTGTGTCCCTGTGTGTGTCCCTGTGTGTGTGCACGTGCATGTGAGTGCGCGGCCCCCCGCTCCATTCACACATTTAAACACAAACTCCTCTCTCGTCCAATCAGAGGCTGGGGGACAAAAAGAGGCCCGCCCACCCGGAGAATAGCCGCGCGCTATTGGACCAGGAGGCGCAGACACGGCCGTTCGCCATGGCAACAGAGGCAGGGATTGCCGTGGCAACCATGACCGAGGGCGGGGAGGAGGAGTTTGCGCTGAAAGGACGCCTCGGCCAATGGGAAGACGAGAGGGCGGAGCTACAGGAGAGACTGAGGAGGACAGAGTGAGTGTTCAGAAGGACTGGACTCAATAATGGTCCATTTAGACTTCAGAAGGTGTTTGCTTCTGCACAAACACGATCTGGAACATGTCAAACTGGAAAATGGACAGAACCAGGTTTACGTTCCTTTGTTTTGGACATATTAGAGCCAAACACACCACAGAGGGCATTTTAGATTGGGCTCTGACGAAAAATGGACCGAAAAATGGACCGAAAAATGCTAATTCCGCCTAATTTTTTGGAGTAAAACGTGAATAAATCGAGCTTTGAATTAAATATGAACAAACCCTTCGGCACGATCCGTCAGACGCTTGTTGAGCCTCAGATGGTAGAGTTTGGTGTGTGTAGGAGCAGCTTTAAGGCCTGATCTTTATGTCTGTGTGGGAGGAAACTTACAATGTCACGTATAAACCTGTGAATGAAGTGGATAAACGATAATAAACCGTCCTGTTGTTTCCGGGTGAAAGCGTCTACGTGTTTTTATGGGAGAAAGTCCAGTCGAAACTCGAGTAAACTTTCACATGCAATCGAAAAGGATGCTGTTCCATGGAATTCACCCTGAAGAGCTAACTAGCCTAACCACTCATTTTGCGAAGACTAAGACAGACAAGCGGTTCTCTTTAGTTCCTATATTTTAGGAGTTACGATCCATGTACGAGAAACTAGTTGTTATTCACAGAAAGGAGCTTCAATATAACTTTACTTCCAGACACTACTCATTACAAAGATAACAACCCGATATCCTGCACTCCGCGTAATTCTCTCCTGTTGTCCTCAAGATTTTAATGCGTTTTTATCCTTTAACAGACTATTTACTCTCTCTTCATGATTAACAACGTCGTGTTTTCGAGAGATTCAAGAGACGTTGGACTAGTCTGTTGTCACATGGGGAGTTCTTCAAGTATTGAACTTTTACACACATAGACTGCTCAGTGACGATCATTTAGAAAAAAAAGACAAGCGACCACTAAAATTATATGTGAAGTTCGCGCCAGACGACGTTATCATCAATGTGTGCATCGTTCATTAGAGAAAGTCGATGCTTAAAAATCCAATGGCAAAAATGCGGTTGCACTTTCAGACAAAAAAATAATCTTTAATATTCGGAGGAATATGACATCGTCGATCTCTGGATTTGTCTATAGAATTGGACAGACGAGGTATATTAAGCGGTCCTATAGCAATGTGACTCCCCTTGTGCGTTATGCCGCGTCCTTTATTATGCGTAACCATTCAAGTGGCTTCTCATCCTGACTCATTGCGCTGATCCACCTGATACCAAGGCGGCAGCAGGGCAGCCGACACCCCCTTCACTCGGTCTAGTCCGGACAAATAACCTTAAATAACATACTTGGTGAGAAGTCCGGGGGCAGTCACATGAAGAGAGCGGGCAGCCACACGGCAATGACCAATAGGGCCTCAGTTTCACAAGTCAACTGGGCGTCCGAGGTTGCTCCAACACAAAGAGTACGATGAACAGCTGAGCGAAATGGTGATCCATGGACCATCTACTACTGTTAGTTATATAGATTGTATTAATCTGATCGTTGTTGTGAGTCAGTACCTGCACACGTTATATTGTAACCCCTGATATTACATTAAGTCGCATCGAATGTATGATAAATGTGTATCCTTCTATACCTTGAAGTCGGTGTCTATATCGAGTATGGTTTCATCGAACACAAATACATTAAAATAAGTGCTTAAATCTTACTAGTCACCTTTCTCCATCATTGTGTATGCGTGCAGTGTTCCCAACAGCGCTCAGCCAGATTAAGTCTCTGCGAAATTTGAGAAAACCAGGACTAGTTTAGATGTGGCTGCTATACATAAAAACGAAGTCAAATATTGACTACAGTGATTGCATTAGAAAAGATTAGAAAGTAGACATTCAACGAACGAAAGTAAGAAGCATGTAGGATTAGAGACGCCCTAGAGTAATAGAGATTGCGCGGCTGTATGGTGTATAAACTGACAGCGTATGGTCATATGTTTGTGGTTTCAGCTAAGGTGCGGTTCAAGATATTTGCAATTGTGCAGTTAACTTGACCAGCCCACTTTGTTCTATTTAGCCCACTCCCCGCTAATCTGCGCACCGTTATTTGTGCAAACAAGAAATAGCGACAGACACAGCCGGCCCCCGCGTACATAAAATTCATCGATGCGTTACTTCAACTTGGATACCCATTTACTCCCGTTAAAGACCCATCTGACGCGAGACCACCTGTCATGAGTTGTTCAAATGCACTCACTGTGTGCATACGGATTGCGCCAGGTTTGACCTCGTCGAAGCGGCCCCCAGAGTTGCCGATGCCTGCAGTCCTTCATCCCAGTAGACATATGCCAAGAATACTGAATAGAGAAAGTTGGTAATGAAGCTGATTTTCACTTAGTGCAACTCAACATGATGTTCCTTGCAGAGTGAGTTGATACTCTATCAGAATGAGATTTTGCCATTTTTTTAACATTGATATGTACCTGTAGCTCCACTCCTAGCTCCACGTTAGCGTTACATAGCGCTTTTTTTTAATAGCACCTTAAACATAACTTACGTTTACCTTTCATTGTTCCACCTTTCGCTGTGCGTCCAAACCCTTATAATTACTATGACATCACCGATATTATTAAAACAGAAGCAATACTCAACAATTTAGCGCTTCTCACGTTTGACACAAAGCAGCTGCTAGCTTGACGCAGTACCCCCCTTCACACCAGAAATAGTTACATTTTCAGCATTCTCTAGTCTTAAGTACAAATATCTCCTATCTTTTAGTTCTTACAAACAGCTAGTTTTAAGTACTATCCTAATCATTTTTAGCCTCCACTAGATTTATTAAGATCTTACCTAACATATGTTATATCGCTCTCAACGTAGTAGCTCCATCAGTATTCAGTATATATATATATAGCATCATACATCAGTAGTAGCTCCACTAGTGTTGTATTAATAGGATCACACCCAATCATCCAGACTGTGCGTTGTTGAGTTAGGCCACCAACATTTCGTGAGCTCCACCAGTTTAGCTACGTCTTTAGTCTCTACAAGTTAGCTTCATTGTTGGTCCTACGAAGTTAGTCTATGACCATCACTTTGCCAGATCTACACTCAATGTGTGTAGTTTCCTATGAACTCCTTAGCTCTCCATTAAAACAATGCCACAATAATGTATAACTGCAGCATCAGTTTAGTTTCGTCTTCTACTGCTCTTAGGTCTCCACTCCATCTCACAACAAAATTGTTCGCTCCTGCAGCAGGTGTAGAGCACTTCCTTACGCTTACTGACTTCCCTAAATGCGCCTCAAAGTGCTTGAACATCCGTCAATCTACTATGCAAGATACGATACTTGTTGTGCTCGACATTTAGAATACAGAATGTTAACTAATGCAAAATGATCTCCACATATATATTGTGTGGCCTTTAAGGTTCAACCACAGTTGCGGATTTCATCTTCATTAAAATATTCTTTCCATGTGTTATGACTTACTCAACTGCTATAATAATGTGCACCTGTGTCTAACATCTGACAGCTGTAGCCTACTGTCCAACCGTGTTTACAAGCCTCCACATGTAGTTTGACCAACGTGGGTGTATGCTAGATCATTTTGTGCTTGGATTTGTGGTTTAACCATCCTATTGGATATGATCGCTGTGATCTTTTGTGATTGGACCCCTCGTTCGCCTCTCACAGTGCTGCGCGACTCACGCGCAGCAGCGAGACGACATTCCACCTAAACTCGGATGGACTTTGCCGCCTGACCTACCTACGACGAAGCTAGTAGACACAGGGTCCTCCTCTCGGCTCCTTATAAAAAGCCTGCCTATAAGGCACTACATACCCTACGAGCCTCAGGAATTCTAGGATTTCCTTAAGGTGAATGAGATTTGTAATGAACACTAAGGGCGAATTAGTCATTAGTAGCCCAATACTCCTGCAGCGATCAAATGCATGTGTGTTCGTGTGACATAGGTATTGCTCGGTGCTGTCTCTCAACAAACTCACCATATCAAGTGCTCAGAATTATATCCATTCTTCTATCTCAGTATTAGCGACATCCATTACTCAATACCTAGTGCTCCTGCATAACAAGCTCTCTTTTGGTGTGAACAGCTAGATGTCACAATTTATTTTTTCCACAACCGTGAATAGAATATGTGTTGTGTAAGCGATTTAAAAATTCGTGCATTACTGAGAACTTTTGTATAAGCTTGCTCCACAGATGATCATGTGACTTTGGCTAGCTGCATTAGTATTTGTATGTGATGTTGGAATTTCTGGCTATTCTTTAAAACAAACTAAATTTATGTCTGGAATAAATTCTGTCTATAAGTAGCTCAAAGTCATCCGCATTGCGGCCAGTTCCCCTTCGACCGAGATGCAATTCTCAAGAGTACTAGTGGAAACAAAATATTCGCAGATTTCATCTGGCCTAGGTACAAGAAAGGCATGCAGGCAGTGCCATGAGTTTCGGCCACTGTGACGTCTGATTTTCGTGACCAGACGATTAATACCGCGTGCGTTGGAAACATACAAAATCCTTACTCACAGAATGAAGTCTGGTAACGGATCGTCTATCAAACTTTAGGTGTCAATTATTTCCGAACGCTAAGCCACCTGACTTGTAATGGAACAGATCTCAGGCAACGATTGTCAAGAGAAGATCCCCTCACAATTGGAGAAAAGAAAGAGAAAGATAATACGATAATATTTGAGAAGTGCAGCGGCTCGGTGAGGGAGACCCGTGTTACCCACAGCACCTCCCACCTTGGCCCGAGGCGTGGCTCCCTGATACTCTCGAACAGCAGCGCCTTCACTCTAACAGACAATAACAGCCGAGCGAGCATGAAGAGAAAAAAACAGGATAGCCACAAAGAGATTTTGTAACTCCAATAGTCAAGAAGCGTGAGAATTTGGTCCGGTAACAGGCTCGCTTGCTGGGAGATGAAGCCCGGTATTAAAGTAAAACGAGCGTTGAGTGGCTTAAAAAATTACTCAAATAAGTAACATAACCACAATTAGCGATCAATCAATCAACCATTTAGTAGATTATGATGGACCCTGTAGAGCCTCCAAGAAGATCTGACACAAACAGAAACAGAGCGCGAGCAGCAACGATTTTCATAGAGGCTGTCACAACGCGAAGAATCAAGACACTACGACACACGAGAAAACTACACGAAAACTGTACAAAATAAAGTGTGCTACCTACACATCTCACACGGGAAAGTGTTAAAAGCCAGCGTCTGAGAAAGACGAGTTTAAGCCCTGATTATAATAGTGTGTTAATTTGAGGGTGCGCATTGCCCTATGGGGGTCTTCAATGAGCGGATGGGGTGTCTAACAATGTGTCAGCGCCTGGGAGGACGGTTTGTTCCAGAGTCTGCGGTGGTCTCGGACCAGCGACGGAGAAGGCTTCGATTCCCCAGCCCCAGCGTGTTATGTCTGGCTCGTATTGGCAGACTGGTCCAGAGCCCATAGGAATCTGAGTTTGGTGGACCTACAAGCCCTGCTTGGAAAGGTTCGGGCAGACAGAGCCGGTTCTCGCTCCAAACCTAAAGTGGCGTACGCTGTGTGCTGAAGATGCAGGCATTAGAACCGACTAGTATTAGTTATCCGTATTCATTTATAATGAATCTGAGTGTAATTCATTGAGTCTTTATTATTAGGCGGAACCTGAGTATTAGCAGAACCTGCCCAGCTGAGTTCTGAGAACAGGTAGGCTTGACATTAAAATCGCATGTAAAAACTATTCGCCGGCGTGATATTCACACGTCCACTGTTGTACACTAAGTTGCACGACATCACGACTGGCATTTGGATGTTCACATGTGTTCCCATCACTAAATGCTCTAAAACCAAAAAAAAATATGCATTAAACCAATGCCGCCTCATTTGTTTGTGCCTGTTCGCCTAGCAGCGGCGCCCCTAAACACGCCCTGCCAGTTTTTGTTTTTTTGGAAGGGGTGAAAGGTCACGTTCCGGGAGAGGAATTTGATCGTCAGCTCAAGGCGGAGGTCGTGAACAAGTCTAACCTTCGAACAGCCGCGGACAAGCGCTTGGTACACCGGGAAGGAAACCGCGCCTCTGACCACAAATGATCGCGGCGCCAACGTACATACATTAGAGTCCCGTATTTGCCTCACGCTCAGTATGCCAGCGTCTTTACCTTTCTCACAATATTGACAAAAGCGGATGCCCCGCCCCCCCCCGCGCTCAAATCCTCCGCGATGCGTCTTTAATCTGCGGAAATGAGTGTGCAAACAGCGTCCAAGCCAGTGCGTCTCCCTGTGTGCGGTTTTGTTCGACTCGTGGACCTCGTGCTGTGACTGTTTGTACAGAATAAGCTGGGTCTCTCTGAGAAGATGTGAAGGTGTCGGGAGCTATACAGCATAAAACGTTGGCATTGGACTCGCTCTCTGAGACCTTTCCCAAACCTCTTAGAGATCTTAGTGTGACTACCTGACTAGCGTCAAAGACTCGGCTTTAAACCAATAATAAGTATCATCTCGTTCTGTTTACGTGAACGAGTGAACTGAGTTGCATTCTTATATACAAAAAGGAAGCATCCTGTCACCGAGAGTGAAATTAGAGCATCGACGCCTCATCACGATGCGAGATCTAATCACAATTAAGAAAATTTCAGGATATAGTTCTACCGAACACATTTTGAGATCGTTTAGCTCCTCCGTTGTGTTATCTTGCGTTCTTGAGCAAGGTGACGCCCGACGCAGGAAGTGCAGGTTCAAGTGGGATGATCACAGATACAGTCGGCCCCAGGTTCATCGGGAATCTTACTTGTATTATGTGATACAAGTAACTGACACGAAGTAGCGAGCGAATTCAGGCTTTCTGATATTATACAATCGAGTGTTAGCGAATATGTTACGTTTACCTATCACAGTTAGAGCCATCTTCCAAATGATCATATTCTTAAAAATAAACTAACGTCGCAACTCAAGTCATCAGGTCGTAGCGACATCTATCTTCGAGAACGATCGGTATAATAAGGATCAAATTCTACTAGAACTGACCTAACAATGAGAGAGTGGCCAACACACTACATGTAAATACTACAGTCTATATGAAGAGTAGTATGTAGAGCTGAAGTGTCCTGCGTCTCTCGAATTACTCTTGTGAGCTGTGGACTGTCACACATGCCAGCTAGTGTCCTGGGAGCTCCAAGTTCATGTCAATATAGTTGAGCTTACTATTAAATTAAATCTTACTACTGAAGGCCAAACTAGATAAAATTACTGTGTCGGAAAATAATTGGGCGAATACCACTATCCTCACACAATTCGAGGTATACACTCTGATTTCTTACTTGCGTCTAGTCTTGTATTGGAACTCACGTCCCGCTTCGAGGTCATGAGTGAATACATCTGAGCCCTTTGGCGTGCGTTATAGACTCATTTCCTGCATCGACCTTATTATATTCATACCTGAAATTTCCTTACACCTACGGAACGCATTACACACAAGCTTGTCTGATCGTGTTGAACTTAGACCTCTGTCCTGTGCCTCTGCCCTTGCCCGTCGCTTGCCAACATGCCGCACACGTTGCGTTGCTTTCATGATCTATAATGCCAATAAAGTCTCGCTCCACACTTCCCATCTTTCAGCTCTACCTCTCCTGCTCCCTGTGCGCTTCCCTTTTGCCTGCTGATCACGTGAAACGACGATCTTCGCACTCACATCAACTAGGCCACTCACTCTCAGTCAAGCTGAACAGGGGTTCTAGAGTTCTATACACGTCTCAGACTCCATGCCAGTCTATCATCTAAACTCAAGCCAACTCAAGTATACCTTGTATTCCTCCGTGTTAAACGTGGCTCCGGTGCTCTCATGCTTATCAGGGGAACATCGCTACCTCGACCATCCGTCCCTTGGCATACATGCATCCCCTGACCAAACTCTTATATGCACGTTGTGCGCTTTCCCTTTCAGCACTACCGAATGCCTTTCCTCTCCATATGGTTCGTTCGTTTTGCTCCATCGTCTCTCATGTTCTCATACATTAAGTGAACCTGTCAGGTCCGCGCATCCCTCCTCGAGTCCTAGCCGTCTCCAATCCGCCCTCCCACTCCACCGTCAATGAACCCCTCTATCTGCCTCACTCTAAGAAACGCAAAACTACAAATAAGACTCTGAAGCCTACCTATCCCATCCTCTTGCTTGCCTTTCCTTCGCTCTCCTTGCGTTCTGTTTCCTGGTACCAGTAACAGAAAACGCGATTGCTAGGTTAGCGCACTCCCGCCTCTACGCGTGCTCTCTCCAGTGCTCACTCTGTGCCTCCTCCTTTATACTCGTCTGCGCGCTGTCGTTCACTCGCCTCCTACAATCCCACAGTCACTTCTGCATAATCATTCTTTAGCCTACACTACATCCCTTCACACCTAACTCTCGATACATTCTCCCTCGTCCCTCCTTCCCTCCTTCCCCATCGGTTCGTGTCCTTTTCCCCATCTCGCTGCACTACGACATCATATTCTCCTCCTTGCCTACAAAGACTCGATACCTTCTTTACTCTGCTTAAGCATACCCATCTCATGTTACTTTTAGCCTATAGTTCTCACCCGTCTAGCCACTCCGAATATATGTACAGTGAGGGTGACACCTCTCTCTCTCTCGCGCATCTCCCTCAGGTACATCTCTCGTATTCCCTCCTTCTGCGTCGCTACGACACATGATCAAGTATACATCCGTACCAATCTAACACTGACATAACCTCTAGCCTTGCGCCTGCCTCTCATCGTTGGTTTGCACTTTAGTATACTTAACAATTGACATCCGATAATCACTGTAGACTCTTGCCCTTCTATTACCCCATTTATATCCACATTTCTTTATTCTTTCTAGATATCCTACTACCATGTGTCGATCATTCTATCAGCTCTCATCCGCTTATCCTCTCTACTTAAACTACTGTTTACCTCACTCCACCCCTCAACAGCGCCATCCCGCTGCCGCTCTTCATCGACTCTCCCACTACTCGCAACCATTCGTGCACTCATGGCGTACTGCTCCATCCACTCAGTACCATTCCCGCAGGGATCCACAGAGTCCACCATACCCCCAGGTACTACAAAGCTGCGAACCGTCCCATTCATGCCTGCTACCTGATACCCCAAAATTGTCCAAAATCTAATATCAATTATTACAATACAATACGACAACTCCGTATCTTGTCTCTCATGCTTCTCTAAGTTCATCTCACTATCTCCAGCTCAACGCCTCCTCGTATCTTTATTAACACATCCAGACCTCGCCCCCTTCTCTCCTTCTCTACGCTTTGCTCTTAACCTACCTTAGACATGTCTCAATTGCACCGGAGAATATCTCCCCTGTTCTCAGATTTGCTCCTTGATACTGCTCCTCCACGCCAGTCCACCTTGTCCCCTAGACCATTCCCCTTAGTCCTACCGCTTCGCATCTCTGCTGATACTATACTGTCGACCCCTCCCTCCTTACAGCGCCTATCCCTGTGTCCTCCCTACCCTTTTCCCACGTCCCTAATGTTTCCTCTCCTCCTGCCCTCCAATCTCCCTTCCCTCACTCGGTCCGCTTCGCCCTCACAACGTTATGCACGTCAGCCTCCCTTGTCTCTCTTTTTACCTCCCTTCTCATGCTTCTCATCCTGCGCCGTGCCTACATTCCTTCGGCTCCAGCGTTCTCACTCTTCCCTCCTTAGCGCGACTGCGTCTCCGCGTCCTCCAAACCTCATCTCCTTCCCCTCTCTCCTCCTCTTCTCCATAATCTCTTTCGCAGGAGCTGGTGTTGGAGCGTCCGTGTCGGCAACATGTTGATTCCAAGTGATGGTCATCCTGCCCTACAGACACGACTCATCTCTAAGGTGGGGACTACAATGACGACTATTAACACATTTTTTACATCAAAATGATCATTACATCTTATTCATCATCCAAATACTTTAATACATTCTATTTGTTGGGCTCTCTCATTGCCGATTTGTGGTCTATGATGGATGTGTTTACCGAAAGTGTACTACTCCATGAAAGCGGATTACTTCGCATCTGAGCCGTTATCCGCGAGTTCTGTCTTGTCTATAGTGTCATAATCACGTTCCGCTGTCCTCTGACTGAAAATGACACATGTCGCTATTCAGCGTAAGACTCAATATTGTCATAGCATTCGCGTTTTAAGACTAAAACTGATCTAGACTCAGTCTGAGTCCTATGTGTCTGCACACTATACAGTACGAGATGACCTGCATGACCTGCTGCGTGCACATCTCACTAACTCGCACCTCATGGGTAGCGTCTAAGTGCTACGACCCTAGAACGGCAGTCATACTCCGTATTAGTCCATTTCGTTCTTTTCTACTGACGGCGTCTAAGCGCCGTTCACAGCTGATCTGGGGTCACCGCTCTCTCAGGACGAATCAGCTGGACCTTGAATCAGCACTGACTCCTGATCCAGGCTGACGCTTCGAGGTCACCTGACGCCTGCTCGTGGACCTCTTCACCACTACAGGTAACCCGTTCAGGTCTCCTAGGTGGCAGCAATACGTTTCTCTTAAAAGCTCAGGGGTGTCGAGAAGAGTTATCGTGATTGTTTTGTCGATGAGCAATAGGCTGATAGATTGTATCTGTCCATTAGTAATACTAGATTCTTCTGGTTTGCTTGTTGTGCGCGGCGCTCGTTGACCCAACTTATATCTATAATCATCAACTTGTTTTGCGGTGGAGGTGTCTGCTTACTTGTCTTTTTGTCTCCTATGGAGAAGGATGTTTGCTTGGACTAGGGAACTTCCAAATGCCCAATTGCTCGCGATCAAGTGGATTAAGTGGTGCAGCGGTTTGATCCTAATAAAACACAACCATTCCATGAAGTAGAGGTTCTAACGCGGCGTAATGAGGCTTGTGACAGAAAGGCAAAGAAATGAGGGGCAAAACTGTTCATGTGCATGCGCGTATATCTTTGTGAGCCACGCCTCTCTCAACACACACGAACTTTGAATACATAAAATGTCTTTCGTGAATCGCTCAGATCTCGAACTCAGGAGTTAAAAAAACATGTATCAGGTCTGTAATTTTGTTTTTATTTATAAGAATGGACCTCGGCGTCAGGAAAGATATAAACTACACATCCCGCCCTCTTTAACTAATAAACAGAAATGTGCTTATAGTTGCACCTTTAAGGTCAGTCCACATACATCAAACAATTATAATAGTGTGGTTATATTAGAATTGGAATATTGTACTGGATTACAATTTATATGAATGTTACTTGTGTTTAGCTTTTCAGTCCGGGTGTTTATAACCGTAGTTTGCTGCGAGGGCTAAGACAGCATCATGATGCGACCGCCCGCCGGGACGTTCCACGACCTTCTTACACTCACGTCACAGCTCTGAGGAAGCCCTAGCAGGTGAGCATAATAATACGAAAGGGAATCTATCGACTAGTGTACGCCGCTTACGCATTAAATTAAGATGGGATTAGTGGCTGCTGGTGGTTGTACGTCGTATGCGTGTGTTGTGTGGGTGCTCGCGTTGCGTAGTGTGTCACCGCGTGCTGCTTGTGCGCGTCTGTGTGTGTCTTGCTTCCCAGTTCCCGTTGGCGAGTGCTATGAGTGTTTTGCGTGGTGCTTGTGAGATTGTAGTGTGTGGCGTGTGTGAGTAGTGTGTCTGTGTGATAGAGTGTTTCGTGTGCGCTTCTCCTGTTGTGCGTGTGTGTGTGTGTGTGCGCTGCGTGCTGTGTGTGTGCGTGTGAGTGTGAGTGTGTGTGTGTGTGCGTGTGAGTGTGTGTGCGTGAGTGTGAGTGTGTGTGAGTGTGTGTGTGTGTGTGTGTAGCCTGGCGCAGACGCTGACCCCGGTGGGTCAAATGAACCATCCTGGCAGTGCCTCATTAACCCTTTTCAGTCCGCGGGCGCTAGCGACCACTGTGATTGAGTGGTGGATGGGTATATTTGTCACATTGTGGGGACGCACATCTGTTCACACACTGACTTTCTGGGGACACGGCCTCCTAAAGCGCGTGAAGAACGGCGCCTTTAACACGCTCATGCCTTGTGTTCTTTACAGCGCACGCCGCTCCGTCTGTACCAGCCAAACATTCCGATTCAGACGATTCTGACGACATCATCGTGTCTCCATCTCGTCCAATCGGGGAGAAGAGAAGTCTCGATCACGTAGAGCCAATCAGACGTGTCCCTCTGTCATGTCTGAAAGAACATGCTGCTTCTAGCCTGATTTTCACTTTAAAGCTGCTCCGTGTAACTTTTCTGGTTGAAGGCCGCTCCTGCCTGATCATATTTAGCTTTTTTTCAATTACAGGTGTTTTCAGTGATTAGAAATACCTTAGAAAACATGCATTCACCACAGATCTGACTGGTAATGTTGCCCTTCCTCCATAGCAACAGAGAAGGGGGCAGCAGGGGGCGAGTCCTCCACCAGAACAGGTACAGAAGGCTTGTTTCCACTGGTTCACTTTGGAGCGGTTTGGGACGGCCTGACCAATCAAATCTAAATGTCACAACTAATGAGCATGTGCAGAGGAGAAGAGAGGCCCTAACTGAGCATGTGCAGAGGAGAACAGAGGCCCTAACTGAGCATGTGCAGAGGAGAAGTGAAGCCCTAACTGAGCATGTGCAGAGGAGAACAGAGCCCTAAACTGAGCATTGCAGAGGAGAACAGAGGCCCTAACTGAGCATGTGCAGAGAAGAACAGAGGCCCTAACTGAGCATGTGCAGAGGAGAAGTGAAGCCCTAACTGAGCATGTGCAGAGGAGAACAGAGGCCCTAACTGAGCATTGTGCAGAGAGAAGAGAAGCCCTAACTGAGCATGTGCAGAGGAGGAGAAGAGAGGCCCTAACTGAGCATGTGCAGAAGGAGAAGAAGAGGCCCTAACTGAGCATGTGCAGAGGAGAACAGAGGCCCTAACTGAGCATGTGCAGAGGAGAACAGAGGCCCTAACTGAGCATGTGCAGAGGAGAACAGAGCCCTAACTGAGCTGAGTGAGGAGAAGTGAAGCTCTAACTGAGCATGTGCAGAGTGAGAGGAGAAGCTCTTAACTGAGCATGTGCAGAGAAGTGAAGCCCTAAATGACTGGCATGAGTGCAGAGAAGTGACGCCCTAACTGAGCATGTGCAAGGAGAAGTGAAGCCCTAACTGAGCATGTGCAGAGGAGAAGAGAAGCCCTAACTGAGCATGTGCAGAGAAGTGAAGCCCTAACTGAGCAAGTGCAGAGAGTGGCCCATGTGCAGAGAGAAGTGAAGCCTGAGCATGTGCAGAGGAGAAGTGAAGCCTAACTGAGCATGCAGAGGAGAAGTGAAGCCCTAACTGAGCATTGTGCAGAGGAGAAGTGAAGCCCTAACTGAGCATGTGCAGAGGAGAAGTGAAGCCCTAACTGAGCATGTGCAGAGGAGAAGTGAAGCCCTAACTGAGCATGTGCAGAGGAGAAGAGAAGCTATAAGTATGTTTGTAGCTCATGCTCTGTTCACGTTTCTAATGATCAGACGTTAGTTAGAAACACCGGCAGTATTTTAACGACACTGAGCACTAATTTCTGTAGTGAAGTGAGTCTGTTTAATCCATCCAGCACTTGGGGGGCTTTACGTCAGTAGGATAGGTTTTGGCCCTTCACGTGGTCTGGGTTTTTTCACTTTCGTGTGTTCTTTTTGCCCGTCCGTAAAAGTCACGGCTGCAGGTTTCCAGGTCGTAATGCGTCTAACATGATTCCATAAAGAGAATGCACAGAAGGCAAAGAAATGAGGCAAAAGTGTTCCTGTGCACACCAGCTTTAGCCACGCCCCTCACACACACACACAAACTTGGAATCACTAAATGTCTTTGTGTGAATCGCTGAGATCGGCCTAAAAGTGTTTAAATTTTTTTTAATTTCAATTCAAGTCCAATTTGTATTTGACTAAGAACACGCCGACCCCGGAGCCACGCCCTGAACATGAGAAACGTGAAAAGAAGCGTTCCAAAGCGTGCCAAAGTGAACCGGTCCGGGGGATCGGGCCGCACTGCACCTTTTAGCTCTTAGTCTGGTCCGATTGGGCCGGGTTGTTTTTGCCTAAGTGCCTAATGCAGCCCGTTAAACTGGGCGTGGCTGTTATAGGCAGATTTATCACGTGGGCGTCGCCGAAGCGTTATAAACACTGATTTGTCACGCGATGTAAAATAATAACTTTATTGTTTTTGATTTTGCTGCTGAGCCTGAGAATAAAGTATTTTTATTCTACATTCGTCCAGTACAACTAGAGGTGGGCAAGATATCGGAATGTGGAGGTCTCGTGAAGGTTCATTTGAAAAGGTCTCAGATGTATGTTTATGGTAAAAAATGAAAACAAAAAAAACACATAAAGAAGTGATTACAAATAAAAATAAATAAAAGATAAAAGGTGATATTTCTGCACTTTTGTGAGTCATTTTGTGGATATTTCACCTTTGTCTGATAATGAAACCTTAAATAATACGTTTAAAGACACATTTCTGTCTGAATATTGTTGTCGCGTTACTAGGATACGAAATACGACACGTGTGGAGGTCTAGATGATGGTAGACCCTCCACAGCCCTGGTCCGTGTCCGAAGAGCCTCCTACTTAAATAACGGGTTTTCATGTTTTTCAAAGGTTTACTTCGTTAGGTGGGATAGTACTGCGGTGAATACTTCGTTAGGTGGGATAGTACTGCGGTAAATACTTCGTTAGGTGGGATAGTACTGCGGTGAATACTTCGTTTGGTGGGATAGTACTGCGGTGAATACTTCGTTAGGTGGGATAGTACTGCGGTGAATACTTCGTTTGGGGGGATAGTACTGCGGTGAATACTTCGTTAGGTGGGATAGTACTGCGGTGAATACTTCGTTAGGTGGGATAGTACTGCGGTGAATACTTCGTTAGGTGGGAGAGTACTGCGGTGAATACTTCGTTAGGTGGGAGAGTACTGCGGTGAATACTTCGTTAGGTGGGATAGTACTGCGGTGAATACTTCGTTAGGTGGGAGAGTACTGCGGTGAATACTTCGTTAGGTGGGATAGTACTGCGGTGAATACTTCGTTAGGTGGGATAGTACTGCAGTGAATACTTCGTTAGGTGGGATAGTACTGCGGTGAATACTTCGTTAGGTGGGATAGTACTGCGGTGAATATTTACTACGCTCTGGGCATACAAGAAGACTAACTCATGGTGTGGCCCCCCGTCCTCCCCTGACCTCAACCCTCCTGAGAACCTTTGGAGCATCCTCAAGTGAAAGATCTCTGAGGGCACGAGGCCGTCACGTCCAAACGGCAGCTCTGGGTGGATGTTCTGACATTCAAGCAGAAGCTCAATGGAAAGTTCAATGGATCCAGAATTGTGAAGCTCCGGTCACGTCAGAGGTCCTGTGTTCAAATGTAACTGAGCCTGTTCAGACGTTTAGATTGAAATGAACTGACTGTTTAGATTGAAATGAACTGACTGTGATGTGTATTATTGGGCAAAATCAGACCAAAATATCATTTCCATGATCATTTGGAACTCAGTGGAGTTCTTTCCATGTCGTAAGCACAGATTTGACCCAGGGATTCTTCACTTCCTCCAAATGACCCAAGCGTCTCATCTGCCAGTAAGGCCTGCACAGGGACCCCCGGCACAGGGACCCCCGGACACCCGGGGACCCCCGGCACAGGGACCCCCGGCACAGGGACCAGGGACCCGGCACAACATTACTCTCAATGTGTTTCCATTGAGCTTCATAGTCTGGGTCGCCCCAGCAACGCTCGGATTTTTTCAGACAAGGCAAGCCCCGCCTCCTTTTCCTTTTGATAATTGTAGTTCTAAATTTGATTGGAGGTTTCTTTCCGTGCCACTCACATCGAGACATTGTTTTATCCCACTCATCGAACGGCCCGTTTGGGATGGAAATGGGGAGAGTCTGGGACAGACTTCATTTTTATAGTTTCAACCCTTTGACTTAGACTTAAATATGGGATGAGATTCCATTTATTCAAGAGCCTTTTATAGTAGTAAAAAGAGGGATATAATTGTTCTCAAATTGTTGATTTAACTTTACCGAGGACCACCACTAAATCGAACTCTAAGAGGTTCTGTTTTTCACAATATTTTTTATATTGAAGTCGTCTATTTGAAACATCCTTTAGCACTTTAAATAAATACTTTAAATAAATACAGAATCAAGCGCTTTCTCAGGGTCCAAACCAATTATTTTGGTTTGTAAATTCTGTTTGATCGATTTGGATTAAAGTTGAGAGAATTTGTTCCTTTGTTTTGGACGTAAGTCTTTGACCAATGTTTAACTTTGATCTGAAACATTTAAGTGTGACAACAATGCCAAAAATATGTTGAGTCACACCCTAAAGTAACACCGTGTAACTTTCTGAAGGGGCTCGTCTCCTAAAGTAACACCGTGTAACTTTCTGAAGGGGCTCGTCTCCTAAAGTAACACCGTGTAACTTTCTGAAGGGGCTCGTCTCCTAAGTAAACCGTGTCTCTGAGGGCTCGTTCTAAACGTACACTTTGTTGTAATCTGAGGGGCTGTTCCTAAATACACCCGTGTACTTCTGTGAGGGCCTCGTCCTGCTAAAGTAACACACCGTGTAACTTTCAAGGGGCTCGTCTCTAATGTAACCCGTGTAACTTATCTGAAGGGCCCGCCCTAAAGTACACCGGTAAACTTTCTGAAGGGGCTCGTACTCCTAAAGTAACACGTGTAACTTCTGAAGGGGCTCGTCTCCTAAAGTAACACCGTGTAACTTTCTGAAGGGGTCGTCTGCTAAAAACAACCGTGTAACTTTCTGAAGGGCTCGTCTCCTACAAGTAACACGTGTAATCTGAAGGGGCTCGTCCAAATACATCTTAACTTCGAAGGGGGCTAGTAACACCTAACTTTGAAGCTGTAGCGACTAGTACGTGTAACTTCTGAAGCTTCGTCGCTAAGTACGTGTACTTCTGAAGGCTGTTCCAAGACTCACTGTGAACTTACGTAGATGTCCTAAAAACGTGAATTTGAGGCATTGACAGTGAAGGAAACATAGTTTTGAAAAACTTTCACAAATGCATTCATTTCAGGCGTCTTTCTTTTTCAGACACTGGAGTGGACCCAATCAGAGTGCTGCGTTTGGTTCCTCTGGGTTGACCGACAGCGTGCAGCGGTCTCATTTTTAGACACAAAGTCTTTGGTACGGAAAACACAAAATGCACTTATTTACAAATAAAACAGCTCTAAACACTGGACCAGGTCTGGACAGGTCTGGACCCAGGTCTGGACCAGGTCTGGACCCAGGTCTAACCCAGGTCTGGACCCAGGTCTGGACCAGGTCTGGACCAGGTCTGGACCCAGGTCTGGACCAGGTCTGGACCCAGGTCTGGACACAGGTCTGGACACTCAGAGTCTGGACCAGGTCTGGACCAGGTCTGGACCCAGGTCTGACACAGGTCTGGACAGGTCTGGACAGGTCTGGACGGACGGTTGACAGGTCTGGACCAGGTCAGGTCTGGACCAGGTCTGGACCCAGGTCTGAGGTCTGGACCAGGTCTGGACCAGGTTGGACAGTCAGGTCTGGACCAGGTCTGGACCAGGTCTGGACGCAGGTCTGGACCCATGTCTGGACACAGGTCTGGACCCAGGTCTGGACCGGTCCAGGTCACCATGTCTTGACCAGGTCTGGACCCATGTCTGGACACAGGTCTGGACCCAGGTCTGCACCCAGGTCTTGGACCAGGTCTGACTGGACCAGGTCTGGACCAGGTCTGGACCAGGTCTGGACAGGTCTGGCAGGTCTGGACCAGGTCTGGACTGTCTGACCAGGTCTGGACCCATGTCTGGACACAGGTCTGGACCCAGGTCTGCACCCAGGTCTTGACCAGGGTCTGACACAGGTCTGGACCAGGTTCTGGACCAGTCTGTCTGGACACAGGTCTGGACACAGGTCTGGACAACAGGTCTGGACCCAGGTCTGGACCAGGTCTGGACCCAGGTCTGCACCCAGTCTGGACCAGGTCTGGACTGGACCCATAGGTCTGGACCAGGTCTGGATGAAAGTCTGTTCTTTAGAAAGACACGTCTATTTCATTTGTTTATTGCAAGAAAAACATCCAAAATAAACATTCTATTCATTTCTGTTCTGTTTGGCTGAAAGTTACACGGTAAAACATGTCAACTACAGGACTTGAGTACTTGAGTACTTGAGTACTATAGTACTTTGTTACTTTCACCACCACTACCTGTGTTAAGGATGTAATTTGCGTCATGTGATCGTCAGGGGGAGCCGTTTTTGCGCATTGCCTGTTTCATCCTACCCTTTTTCCTCCTCTCACACACGCGCGTGCTCACACACACACACACACACACACACACACACACACACACACAGTGTGTGGCAGAGCAGGAGCTGCTGCAAAGCCCCGTCCTCCTGGGCTTCTCTAACGCGGTGTTCGCTTCACGCTTCAACAATAGCTCAGTCCATGAGCTCAGACCGGAGCAGCACCGGAGCAGCACCGGAGGAACACCGGAGCAGCACCGCGTTACGGGCCAGGCCAGGGACATTCAACCGAATAAAAAGCAACGCGTTTAACCCCTGAACCCCCGGAGCGGCCGCTGCTGCAGACACTCACGAGGCCGCGGCGGGAGAGATGTGAGCGAGCCGCGGTCCAGCGTCACGCCAGGAACCGGTGCTTCTGTTGTGCTCGATGCCCGCCGCAGCTCGCAGCGTCCGGCCGCGTTGATGCCGCTGACTCCGGACGGATTCACCACGACGTCCTGCGGCTTTGGGAAGAAGACAAAAGGATCCCGCGGAGCACGAACGGGACGACGCGGAGCACAAACGGGACGACGCGGAGCACTAACGGGACGACGCGGAGCACGAACGGGACGGCGCGGAGCACGACGCACGCACATTAGGTGGGTTCTCGAGCGTTTGCGCGGAACACGGTCTGGTGCGGGCAGCGGCGGGTTCGGTTGTTGCCGTGGAGACGCTGTGGGACTGCGGCACTTTGATCCTAATAAAGCCGCTTAATGGCGCTTTTTATGAACGCGGCGCAGACCGCCGCGTCCGCGGCGTTTGACGCGAACCTCTTTGACCTACATCCGCGTCCGTAACGGAAACAACGGCCGTTGCTTCAGCGACTTAAAAACGAATGAAATGATATTATTCCGGTGGTGAACGGGCGGCACGCGCTGCAATGTGCCGTTATGACACGTGCCGTTGTGTGTTGTGTTCTCACGTTCACGGTCACACGGTGGGCTCCTACTGTATGACCTCATCAGTCTGCAGCCTCACAATGGGCCCTCCGCCGGAGCTCTGACAGACAGGTTAAAGGGCCCCGGGGCCGGACACCGCGGCGGGGGAGGATCGGCGCCAAGACCGAGTGCCGATACTGACCGATACTCGAGTCCGATGCGATACTTTGTAAATGTGAGAGGAAGTGTGGCCTTGACTGTGGCCTCAGGAGGCGCCGCAGAGCTTTCCTCAGAGCGCCCAGAATGAGCTCCAGAATCCGGTCTGAACCTGGATCCCATCCACGGGTTTGGACCAATCACCTCATTCCATCCCCCAAAACGACATCACATCCTGTCTAACTGTGTAGTTCAGATCTTTGTCAGCTCATAACCCTATTTAAGTGTCTTTGTGGGTTTGCGTGCGAACGGGAATTTTGAAACAGAATTTCTATTATTTATTCATTTATTTATGACTTAGATTTCCGTTGTGTGTGTGTTGTGTGTGTGTGTGTGTGTGTGTGTGTGTGTGTGTGTGTTTGTGTGTGTTGTGTTTTGTGTGTGTTGTGTTCCTGTTTGTGAGGACACAGTTTCCGGTGCTGCACCAAAAGCAAATGCCACCAAGTATCGTTTGTGTGGGCCATGAATAAAGATTTCTGATTCTTATTCAAACATAAATCACAAATCTTCAGTAAGAAAACTCCCGATTCGATATGTTTGCGTTTGAACGTACTTTTATTCCATTTTAGCTTCGGCTCCAGGGAACGGAAAGGGTCAAAGAACCCTGAAACCCACTTATTTCTCAGTCGAATCATTCTGGGAAGAACCAGGGTCAGTGTTTGTACCGAGCGCACGACGGTCAACTTTGAGAGTTCATCCATGTCCCTGAGAGTTCATCCATGTCCCTGAGAGTTCATCCATGTCTTTATCCATGTCCATGTCCCTGAGAGTTCATCCATGTCCCTGAGAGTTCATCCATGTCCCTGAGAGTTCATCCATGTCCTGAGAGTTCATCCATGTCCTCTGTTTAGTGTTATTTATTTTTCCTTGCTGAGGCCTTAAATTAGCATCGACAGAAGTGCTGCTGGTGGCACTGACCTGGTGAGAGAGCCCGGTGAGAGCCCGGTGAGAGCCCGGTGAGAGCCCGTGAGAGCCCGGTGAGGGCCCGGTGAGAGCCGGTGAGAGAGCCCGGTGAGAGCCCGGTGAGGGCCCGGTGAGGGCCTCTAGATTGTCTGGATGATAAAGCCCGTTCTTTGACCTTCACACAGAAACCAGGAGCTTCCAGTCCCTGAAGCTGAAGATGTTTTGTTTTTCAGTGTCTGTCACAGACACTAAGATCAGCCCTGGAGTTGTTCCTTTCACACACCAAACTTGACCGTCTTAAAGCCCCAGTGTGTCACTTTTAGACTAAGATAAAAACGTTTCTTCATATTGGTTGTTTTTTATGGAACTGAACTCATAAAAACCCTTCGAACCGTCTTTACTGTGGAAACCAGGAAGTTACATACTGTAGCTTTAAAGACCTACACACACCAAACTGTACAATATTGTTCTAAAAAGCCACAGTATGGCACTTTTTCAGAAAAAAAATAGACTCAAATAAAAAAAAAAAAATTTAAAATTTTTGGTTACACTGAAAAAAAACACCTTTCGGTGAGCCGCTTGCATTTCCACAAACCTGACTCGTACTTGGCCTGGAGGAGGAGCCTCCTTCTTGTTTCCATGGAAATGTTCCTTTAGCTGTAATATTCCACAGTATGGCATAAAATATCTCCATGAAGAATGTTCCGAAGTGTGGTTTTAACGGTCTGTTTCCATGGAAACCTGCAGGACACTTTGGACACAGGAAGTTGTTGCTTTAAAAAGTTTGAACTCTACATTTTTATCATTCCAACATGAAACAATGTGACGTGAAACGTGTGAAAACATGAAATAAACTACAAAAAGAACGTTTCGATTCTCTAAATCTAAAGTTTCTTCCCGTTTCAGCTGCAGCTTCACTCAGAAACACGAGGATCATGTCCAAAAGGGTCAAACACACACAAACTTGTTTTGTACTTTTACACGCCGAGAAACACTCTTAAAGGGGCTCCACGGAACTGTGCTGAAGGTCACACACTGCACCTTTAAGGTGAGGCGAGTGCTTCTGTCCGGACGGTTCCAGTTGTGTTCAGAGAAAAGAGGCGTGTTCACGCCGCGTTCATCCGCCTTCACGCCTCCTTCCCGCCTTCACGCCTCCTTCACTCCGCCTTCACGCCTTCACTCCGCCTTCACGCCTCCTTCACCCGCCTTCACGCCTCCTTCACTCCGCCTTCACGCCTCCTTCACACCCCGCCTTCACGCCTCTTCACTCCGCCTTCACGCCTCCTCACTTCCCGCCTTCACGCCTCCTTCACTCACGCCTTCACTCCGCCTTCACGCCTCCTTCACGCCTCCGCTCCTTCACTCCTCCTTCACTCCTCCTTCACCTCCTTCCCGCCTCCTTCCCGCCTCCTTCACCTCCTTCACGCCTTCACGCCCGCCTTCACCCGCCTTCACGCCCTTCAGCCTCCTTCACGCCTCCTTCACTCCGCCTTCACGCCTCCTTCACCCGCTTCACGCCTCCTTCACTCCGCTTCACGCCTACTTCACCCCGCCTCACGCCTCCTTCACGCTCCTTCACTCCGCCTTCACGCCTCCTTCCACTCCACCTTCACTCCGCCTTCACGCCGCCTTCACTTCTCCTTCCTCCTTCACGCCTCCTTCACCTCCGCCTTCACGCCTCCTTCACGCCTTCCGTCCGCCTCCTTCACCCCCTTCACGGCCGCCTTCACGCCTACTTCACGCCTCCTTCACGCCTCCTTTCCGCTTCACGCCTTCCCCGCCTTCACGCCCCTTCACCCCGCCTTCACCCTCCTTCCGCCTCACGCCTTCACGCCTCCTTCACGCCTCACGCCTTCACTCTGCCTTCACTCCTCCTTCACTCCGCCTTCACGCCGCCTTCACGCCTCCTTCACTCCGCCTTCACGCCTTCACGCCTCCTTCACTCCGCCTTCACGCCTCCTTCACGCCTCCTTCACGCCTCCTTCACGCCTCCTTCACTCCGCCTTCACGCCTCCTTCACTCCGCCTTCACTCCGCTCCTTCACGCTCCTTCACGCCTCACGCCTTCACGCCTCCTTCACGCCTCCTTCACGCCTCCTTCACGCTCCTTCACTCGCTTCACGCCTCCTTCACGCCCGCCTTCCGCCTTCACGCCTCCTTCACTCCGCCTTCACGCCTCCTTCACTCCTTCACTTCACGCCTCCTTCACGCCTCTTCACGCCTCCTTCACGCCTCCTTCACGCCTTCCCTCTTCACTCCGCCTTCACGCCTCCTTCACTCCTCCTTCACGCCTCCTTCACGCCGCCTTCACTCCGCCTTCACGCCCCTTCACTCTGCCTTCACGCGCCTTCACGCCGCCTTCACGCCGCTTCACTTCACGCCTCCTTCACTCCGCCTTCACGCCTCCTTCACTTCCGCCTTCACGCCTCCTTCACGCCTCCTTCACGCCTCGCTTCACTCACGCCCTTCACGCCTCCTTCACTCCGCCTCCTTCACGCCGCCTTCACACCTTCCGCCTCCTTCACGCCTCCTTCACGCCTCCTTCACTCCGCCTTCACTTCCCGCTTCACGCCTCCTTCACTCCGCCTTCACGCCTCCTTCACTCCGCCTTCACGCCTCCTTCACTCCTTCACTCCGCCTTCACGCCTCCTTCACTCACTCCTTCACAGGCCTCCTTCACGCCTCCTTCACGCCCTCCTTCACTCCGCCTTCACGCCTCCTTCACTCCTCCTTCACGCCTCCTTCACTCCGCTTCACGCCTCCTTCACCCGCCTTCACGCCTCCTTCACTCCGCCTTCATCCCGCCTTCACGCCTCCTTCACCCCCGCCTTCACGCCTCCTTCACTCCGCCTTCACGCCTCCTTCACTCCTCCGTCACGCCTCCTTCACACCTCCTTCACCTCCCTTCACCTCCTTCACGCCTCCTTCACCCCGCCTTCACGCCTCCTTCACTCCGCCTTCACGCTCCTTCACGCCTCCTTCACCTCACGCCTCCTTCACTCCTCCTTCTCTCCTTGCCTTCCTTCACGCCTCCCTTCACATCCGCCTTCACTCCTCCTTCACGCCTCCTTCACTCCTTCCGTCACGCCTCCTTCACGCCTCCTTCACTCTCCTTCACTCCTCTTCACTCCTGCCTTCTCCTCCTTCACTCACGCCTTCACGCCTCCTTTCACTCCGCCTTCACGCCTGCTTCACCCCGCCTTCACGCCTCCTTCACTCCGCCTTCACGCCTCCCTTCACCCCGCCTTCATGCCTCCTTCACCCCGCCTTCATGCCTCCTTCACTCTCCTTCACTTCCTCCTTCACTCCGTCTTCACGCCTTCTTCACCCGCCTTCACCCCGCCTTCACCCCGCCTCCTTCACGCGCCTTCACTCCTCCTTCACTCACCTTCATGCCTCCTTCACGCCTCCTTCACTCCTCCTTCACTCCTCCTTCACTCCTCCTTCACTCCTCCTTCATCCGCCTTCACGCCTCCTTCACTCCGCCTTCACGCCTGCTTCACGCCTTCACGCCTCCTTCACTCCGCCTTCACGCCTCCTTCACCCCGCCTTCATGCCTCCTTCACCCCGCCTTCATGCCTCCTTCACTCTCTTCACTCCTCCTTCACTCCGTCTTCACGCCTTCTTCACCCGCCTTCACCCCCTTCACGCCTCCTTCACGTCGCCTTCATCCTCCTTCACTCCGCCTTCTGCCTCCTTCCTCCTCCTTCACACTCCTTCACTCCGTCTTCACCGCCCCCCTTCACACCTCCTTCTCCTCCTTCACCCCGCCTTCACGCCTCCTTCACCCCGCCTTCACGCCTCCTTCACGTCGCCTTCCTTTCATCCTCCTTCACTCCCCTTCACTCCGCCTTCACGCCTCCTTCACGCCTCCTTCACGCCTCCTTCACTCCTCCTTCACTCCGCCTTCACGCCTCCTTCACGCCTCCTTCACCCCGCCTTCACGCCTCCTTCACCCCGCCTTCACGCCTCCTTCACCCCGCCTTCACGCCTTTCACCCGCCTTCACGCCTCCTTCACCCGCCTCACACCTCCTTCACCCGCCTTCACCTCCTTCACCCCCTTCACCCACCTTCACCTCCTTCACCTCCTTCGGCCGCCTTCACGCCGTGTATTCGACACATTTGATGTCTGTCTCACGTCAGGTTCACGTGTCGAGTCGGAGCGAATGAGCGAGTGAATAATGCATGAAAACACTTTGGAATCGCTTTAAGGCTGAAGCATCTTTTCATCTCGTTCCGGATCGATGGGAAATGAAGTGGATGTTGAGTAATAGTATTTTGGAGTAACAGTACACACACTTTTGTAGTTACACACCTCTGCACTTTTTTGGACTTGTCAAAGTAGTAATTTTTGACCTTTTGACTTTTTATGTTACTTTTTAGACATTTTCTGGCCCACTTTGTACTTCTACTCGAGTAATACCCTTCTGAAGTGACAGTACTCTCACTTGAGTGTACTCTTTGACTACTCGACCCACCTCGGAATACTTTATGTACTCGTGCTTCTCAAAGTACTGCCCTAACAAATGTGTGTGTGTGTTTGCCCCGCAGTGCCCGCTGAGGCTGCCCGCCCGCCCCACTGCCCCGCCCCACTGCCCCGCCTCCGCCTCCGCCGCTCAAAATGGCGTCCGTGGTGAACTACGCCCCCCTGGTGGGTCAACCTGCTGCACCGCCTGCCCCACTTCAACATGGACTTCCAGCTCGTCAGCAGCGACTTCAGGCCCGACGACCAGGAGTACCAGAAGGTAAGACCCTAACGGCGCCGCGGTCCAGGCGCCCGGTCCAGGCGCCGCGGTCCAGGCGACTTCACATGGGAGTTTGAGCTCAGAGTTTGCAGAGCTGCAGTAAATTCATATTTTCGTAATCGCTGAGTTTTAAATCCATTTTGAACCAAATATCGGTGGAAATGTGGCGACGGAAGCTTCTAGAAAGAACATTTACAATCAAAGTGTGTTGAAATCGTTGATTCTCGTTTGACATTTGGATTTCTGTCTTCGTTAGAAAAGGTCTTCGAGTCGGTTTTGTCCAGAGAACGATTGAGAACATTTATAATCGACACGCCACGGCTCGTGCCATTTCAACATTTCGCTTGTTTTTTGGGGTAAAAGAACCCAAGAACGGCATCGTTTTCGCTCCAGTGCGTAAAATGTGAGCTCAAAAAAAAAGAAAAATGAACCCCGAAAGTGAAGAAACATCACGTAATAATCTTATTTTGAAGATGTTTTTAATCTCGTTTTCAGCTATTTTTTACCGTTTTTTACAACAGGCAAAACCGGACCTCCTGGTTTAACACATCTGACAGCACACGGCGGTCTCATTTGGACCCTTCACGATACATCTGTGCAAGAGATGTTTTATGCTTTATTAAATGAAAGAAATACAGTATTTTTCTTTGTTCTCGCTGTAAAACTGCTCAAAATACTCAACAATAATCACAAATATCGCAACATATACTCCTCTGAACACGAGTACATGTTTATTTATTCATTTAAGAAACAAAACAAAAACACAGAACTGAGCAGAGAGCGAAATGAATAAATGATTGACTTTATTCTGTGTTTGTCCCTGTCGCACGTATAAATGATCGTTTCACACCGATCGAGCAGGTGTTTGTGGCGCGAAGGTTGAAAAAGCCGTGGAAAATGGACAGGAAGTGACATCACAGCAGGGACAGGAAGTGACATCACACCAGGAACATTCCAGTCACAGTTTATGCAGAATTTACACAAAAGAAACAACTTTTTTGACCTTTTAAACATGAATTCTTCAAAATAAAATCGCTCTCATGGATCTTTTTGTGTCAAATTAAAAAAAATTGCAATTTGATGAGTTTTGGCCCAATTTCCTCCTGTGATGTCATCAATTACAAACAGGAAGTGAAATTATAAAGATAAAAATTTGCTACTTTGGGATTAAATTTGTATAATTATCATCCAAATTCTAAATATATTTCTCTTAACTGCGTCATAGTCGTCCGACCTGTAGGGGGCGCTTTAATCTTTGACTGTTACTTTTCGGCGTTATAATGGCGCAGCCCCAATGACGTCCCGGGCTGAGTGTGAGTGCAGTACCGTCTGGCACCAGCAGGAGTGCACGTCGTCCTGGCAGCCCGTTGCCGTGGCAACGAGGCTTGGCTCTGCAGACACAGGATGTTTGAACGCGATCGTGAGGCAGACGGACTCACGCGAATGCTTTCTGTTGTTGTTGTTGTTGTTGTTGTTGTTGTTGTGTTTTTTTTGGGGGGGAAGTGTGCGTCCCCCGAGGAGCCTCCCCTCCGCAGAGCCGATCTGGCCTACTTTCACTGCTGCATTATGGGAAAGTGGTTCAGAAGAGGCAGACGTAAAATGATGGTAGTTTTTTCACGTTGTAGTCCTTGTTCGGGCCGGTCGTCAGTCACTGCTGGAAAGTAACAAAGTACTAAAGTAAAAGTACTGATTTGAGTCCGTTTTCAGGTATAAAACGACTTCACTTCAGTAGTATTTGCACTGACGTTTCACAGTTCTTCAGTACAGTCGAGAGCAAACATCTCAGAACTTCATGAAAACTGAACTTTTGGATTGAAACGGAAACGAAGCAGTTCTTCATCAACATCACTCTTGTACTCTTGAAATACTTGTACTTTTTACTCTGAAAGGGCATTTTCAAACTGCGATACTTTTACTTACGTAGATTATTTCATGTGCTTAAGTCTTTTTTTGGGCGTGTCACAGCTCTGTCGGGGGTGTCACAGCTCTGACCCCCCGATAAGACACCGCGGATTTGAGCAATGTCATATTTTAACTTTAAAATTGTTAATCACTACGGCAACGAAACGAACAGAGTCCACGCTTGGTAATGTGGCGTTTGGAGTTGATGTTTGAGGACACCGAAGGAGTGAGAGAGGAGTAGAGGAGGAGTGAGAGGAGGAGTGAGAGGAGTGAGAGGAGGAGAGTGAGAGAAGAGGAGTGAGAGAGGAGGAGTGAGAGGAGGATGAGGAGAGGAGGAGGAGTGAGAGGAGGAGTAAGAGCGTGAGTGAGAGCGGGAGTGAGAGCGGGAGTGAGAGCGGGAGTGAGAGCGGATGGAGGGAGTGAGAAGAGGATGAGGAAGAGTGGAGAGAGTGAGGAAGAGGAGGAAGAGGAGGAGAGAGAGGAGGAGTGAGAGGGAGTGAGGGGAGTGAGAGCGGGGATGAGAGAGAGAGTGAGGAGGAGAGGAGGATGAGAGAGAGGAGAGAGAGGAGTGAGAGAGAGTGAGAGGAGGAGTGAGAGGAGGAGTGAGAGAGAGGAGTGAGAGAAGAGGAGTGAGAGAAGAGGAGTGGAGAGGAGGAGTGAGAGAGAGAGGAGAGAGTAAGAGGTGATGAGAGCAGGAGTGAGAGAGGTGAGAGAGGAGTGAGAGGGAGTAGAGAAGAGGATGAGAGAAGAGGAGTGAGAAGGAGTGAAGGAGGAGTGAGAGGAGAGTGAGAGAGGGTGAGAGGAGAGTAGAGAGGAGTAGAGAGGAGAGAGGAGAGGAGAGGAGGAGTGAGAGAAGAGATGAGAGAAGAGATGAGAGAGAGAGGAGAGAGGAGGTGAGAGAGAGAGTGAGGAAGAGAGTAGAGGAGGGTAAGAGCGTGAGTGAGAGCGTGAGTGAGAAGAGAGTGAGAGGAGGAGTGAGAGAAGAGGAGTGAGAGGAGGAGAGTGAGAGGAGGAGTGAGAGGCGTGAGTAGAGCGGGAGTGAGAAGAGAGTGAGAAGAGGAGTGAGAGCGGGAGTGAGAAGATGAGTAGGAAGAGGAGTGAGGGAAGAGGAGTGAGAGAGGAGGAGTGAGAGGAGGAGTGAGAGGAGAGTGAGAGGAGGAGTGAGAGGAGGGGTAGAGAGGAGGGTGAGAGGGGTGAGAGGAGGGTGAGAGGAGGGGTGAGAGGAGGAGTGAGAGGAGGAGTGAGTGGAAAGAGAAGGAGAGAGAGAGAGAGAGAGGAGGAGAGGAAGAGGAGAGAGAGGGAGAGAGGAGGTGAAGAGGAGGCGAAGAGGAGAGGCAGAGAGAGGAGCGCGGAGGAGGAGACGATGCTTCCGGGGCCCTTTTCTCTCTCGCTCTGAGGCTCTTTGTGAGCGAGAGAGGCCAGAGGAATGTTAAGGAGCTCTTTAGACTCTGAACATCCTGACATGGCTGTGCAGACCAGAGCGTTTCTATGGCGACCGGCGCAAAGCCTGCAGGGCACGCCTCCACACGGCACGCCTCCACACGGCACGCCTTCACACGGCACGCCTCCACAGGACACGCCTCCACACGGCACGCCTCCACACGGCACGGCCTTCACACGGCACGCCTCACACGGCACGCCTGCCACACGGCACGCCTCCACACGGAACACGCCTCCACAGGGCACGCCTCCACAGGACACACCTTCACACGCCTTCACAGGACACGCCTCCACGCACGCCTCCACAGGCCACTACCCTCCACAGGGCACGCCTCCACAGGACACACCTTCACACGCCTTCACAGGACACGCCTCCACACGCCTCCACAGACACACCTTCACACTCCTCCATAGGACACGCCTCCACAGGACACCCTTCACACTCCTCCATAGGACACGCCTCCACAGGACACACCTCCACACTCCTCCATAGGACACGCCTCCACAGGACCGTGAACCTCTTAAACTGTGAGTGTGTTCAGGTCGCAGAGCGAATGACACAGGCCAGACCACGTTTGAAGAATGTTCAGTTTGAAGAATGTTCAGTGTGATGCGGGAAAGTAAAGCTCTGGTACGGAAAGGTCAGACTCAACTCGACACGTTCTGTCAACGTTTTCAAAATGGCCACTTTGGTGCAGGATAGCCACACCCACATTTGACATTATATACAACATTCAAACATCTTTTGGCAGCACATGGGGGGTACTTTGGGTGTGAAGGTCCTGCTCCAAAGGACTTCCTGTACGTGTCAGGAGCCATAAGATCATCTTTGGTAGGGGGCGCTGTCGCTTCATTTTCATAACACCCTTTTGACATAGTTTAAGTTTTGATGCCAAGTTTCATCTCCCGATGTTGATTCGTCCTGTGAAAAGTTGGATTTGCAGTCTGGATTCAGGGCACGTTTCACACACATTTCGGGACTTTTGCATCTGAATCGTCGTTTTCTGGTGTTTCCAGTGCGTAGTTCATGACCTTCGGCCTTTCTCTGTCGCTCCAGTTGTGCAGATAAACGACAGCCAGACCCTTTCCCCGTCGACCTTCAAATCTCCAGCGCGGCTCGATATTTGGTTCAGGCCGAGCAGCTGCTGAAAGCCGAAGACAACGCCATATTTCACACTTCAGTGGATGTCTTTTCCGACGCTTTACCCTTTTTTAATGTCGGGCAGTTTCCTCGAAGGCGACAGTGGGAAACCGATGAAACCATGTTGAATGAGCAGATGGACCACCTGTCCCAGCAGACATCTGGAATCGTGTATTTTTGGGGGAATTTGATTGGAATTGGCCAAAAGAAGCCCCTCCCACAATCTGAAACAGGTCATGTGGTGCACTCTTCTTGGTGCTGTATGAACTCTGTCATGTCGTCGCCCCCTGTTTGCGACGCGTAACATCACGGCCTGTGTGTGTGTGCGTGTGTGTGTGCGTGTGTTGTTGCGTGTGCTGTGTGTGTGTGTGTTGAGCGCATGTGTGTGTGTGTTGTGTGTGTGTACAGTAGTCCGCTAGCTTTCTGTGTCAGTGAGTATTTAGCACTTAGCGTTGTTTGCGAGGTGAGGTCACGGGCCCCCTGAGGCTCCCGGGCCGTGTGTGTGAACAGAGGGGCCCTATTTAGAGAGCTCATTCATTGTGGCTAGACTAGCGCGGGTCGTGGGAGGAGGGGGGGGAGGCGGAGGGGGGAGGCGGAGGGGGGGGGGCTGAATGGACGGGGGCTGGCAGAAGAATGCGCTCTTCTGAAGCCGCCTTGGATCGGCTCGGTTTGTCTGTCTCAGAGGCTTTCATGCAGCATCCACTCGTCCAGCTGAGGGCTTCTCCTCCTCTTCTCCTCGTCCTCCTCCTCCTCCCTCCTCTTCTCCTCCTTCCTCCTCCGCCTCCTCCTCCTCCTCCTGCTCTGTGAACACACAAGCCCCCAGTGTGACCGCACAACCGAACAACAACAACAACAACAACAACGTAAGCGACCAGGCCACAATAACTGACGGGCTCCCGCCGTGTCAAAAACCGCAGTTTATTGTGTCAAAAACACAGTTTTGTTGTGTTAAAAACGTAGTTTATTGTGTTGAAATCGTCGCTGGAGTTGTATTTTTGCGCCATGGGTGTTTGTTTACGAGGTTGTCTTCCCCACGAGCCTCAGAAAACACTCTGTTTCAAATGTCTCCGGATTATGACGTCAAAGGCAGAAATCCTGCGTCCATCAGGGCTGAAACAAGTTGATTGATGAATCGCAACTAATCGATTATTAGAATCATCGTCAACTCTTTTAATAACTGAATAATCGAAGTCTAACCAGACAGATCTGTGTGAATTTAGTCCTTCACGTGGATCAGTCTGAGAAGGCTCTCGCTCAAAGCCGTAAATAGTGTTAAATCCTCTTTCTCCTCCACAAAAGTACAAAGTGCCGTTGTGTCGATGTTTTTGAACAACAAACTCCTCCTAAGATAGGCCCAAGTCCGGCCGTTCGGCGCCGCCATGTTTGTTTTGTTTGTTTGTTTTACGAACGGTTCATCAGCCTCAAAGACCTGGTTCTGCTCCTGAGTGGGTCCAGCTCCTCCTGTCCGTCCGAGGGGGTGGGATCTGTCCTTCACTGTGGAACTTCTCCAGGTTTCTACTTTTCCCAAAGAGGTTTGGTAGTTTCTCCTGGCGGAGAAGGAGGGTCTAAGGACAGGGGGCTTGGGACATCTGTCTGAGGACACGGGATGTGGGACATTTCCAAGTCCCTCTGAACACTGTCGCCCCTCGAGGAAACTGCTGTTGTGATTTTGGGCGTTAAAAAAATGAATTGAATTTTGGTTTTTGTTGGTTTGACTTCGGCCCAAACCACAATGCTGCTCCGTGATTGGTTCAAGTGCCGCCTGCGGGCCCTAAAGGCCATGTGATTGGCCCGTTAAACCACTGGTTTGGACTGCAAACGAATCAGCGGGAGCCAAACCAGATGAATTCTCAAGAGTTTGTGAAGTCCTAAAAATCAGGAGTTCATCTCGCTGACGAGGTTTCGTGGTTTGTTTCAGACTCATGTTGGGAAACGCCAAGAGCAAGTTTTAAAGGTCAAAAACATCAGAACTAACCCATAATACTTGTCCTTTAGCATATGTGGGTTTCAGTATCCCGCTCTTATACAAGTACTATATACAAGTACTCTGTAGTATCTGGAAGTAGAGGACCATGAAGAGAGGGTCTGAGGCTGGAAACTAAGAATAAAACAATATTTAACTCAAACAAGAACTTCTATTTTGAGTTTGAAGATACAAATAACGGTCCCTTTGGTCCCGTTTGAACATGGATCTCGTCCTGGTCCCGTCGCGGTGGAACTCGCCGTGAACATTTTGAGACTTTCCATGGCCTCAAGTGGCTCATCTGTATTCCCCGCGCGCTCCTTCCTCTCCCTCCTCTTTTCCCAGCGTCCCCCTGTCGCTCGGCCTGTGCCCCCCCCCACCCCCGGGCCACAGCCTCATTGCGGATGCTGACTTCGTCCGTCTTCCCTGCAACACGCGGATCTGAAATGTGAACCCGTTTGACCCGTTACGGGTCAAACAGCTGCTCGTCATCGCGCCGGCCACGCGACCCGGCCGAACGTGTGGCCGCCAAATGCAAACAAAAGACAGTAAAGCGACGTGAATTCACCCACTAACAACACGGCGTGCAGACAAGTTCCCCGGCCCTGCGCCGGAAGCAGAATGAATGGATTCAAGTGACGCATGACAGGTTTTATCCATTTTAGAACGTTGACCTCTATTTGTGTGTTTGTACCTGTTGCACTATATAAATGATAGTTTTACGCGCCAATCGAGCAGGTATTTGTGAGGAAAACGTTAAAAAAATCTGTAAAAATCTGTGGGAAATGACAGGAAGTGACATCACACCAGGGACACTCATTCATACAAAGTTTATGCAGAATTTACACAAAAGAAACAACTGTTTTTGACTCTTTACACATGAATTCATAAAGTCGCTCTCATATGTTTGTATGTGTCAAATAAAAATATTGTGACATTAGATGAGTTTTGGCCCAGTGTTTTCTGGGTAATTTCCTAGTGATGTCATCAATTACAAACAGGAAGTGAAATTACAAACCTAAAAAATGTGCGATTCTGTGATAAAATGTTTAGCAAAATTCAAAAATATATTTATCGTAACTGCCTTAGTTAGTTCAATGAGTCATCTGACCTGTATGGGGCGCTATAATCACTCCAAAAACTCGAGCTAGCCCACTCTGTCTCGTCCCCTTTTTGCTGTGGTCTATAAAATGTTTATAATCCCAATAAAGTGGTAAATAACGACGACTAAACTGCGGCCAAACGCTTTCAGCCGTGATTATAACCCGGAGTTTGGACAGGCACAGACAGTATAATGTCATTTACTGTCATTTACTTTACTTATCTTATTCACCGTGTCAGTTACATTTTTGTTGAAACGTTAGAGTTGTGCCAAAAGATGGGAATATTGCGATACTATATATATATATCTGTACATCTGTATCGCTGTGCCATGACTCGTTTTTCTGCTATCATTTCCCGATTGATTTCGTGACGTGTTTGTGAATAATCGTGTGACATTTTCACCGTTTTGATGATTAAAATGGGTGCGTTTCATTTGAAGTTTGTGCATGTCCTTCCCCAGTCTCGTCCCCGTTTCACGCTGCACTTTCAAGTCATGGGCTAAACAATCCTTTGAAATAAAGAAATAAATAATAAATAATAAAATAATACATTTTAAATAATAAAAAAAATATAATAAAATATATCTTGTTCTTTAAAAATAGTGACGTATCGTAGTGTATCATGAGCGATATATGGAAAAAATGGCCAAATTGGTTAGCGTTATTAAATGCGTTATATACATTTTAAAACAATAATAAATAAGCGACATTTTGATCAGAAGTGGTGGACCGCAGACTCCTCTATCATGTGTCGTGGTCGCCCTTTGACACGGTGACCCCGGTGAAGATCAGAACAACCCTGTGGTCACGAGGTGCTGGGGAAAAGCTGTGGGGTCAGAGGACATCCCTGCCGTGTGACCCGAGCAAGGACAGTTCAGTGAGGCGGAAGTGACGCTTCCTGTCAGCTGCCACACGGCTGAAAGTAGATCAGTGTGCCCCGCCTGCCTGAAGCTCCGCCCCCACGCCTCGCGCTGGCTAATTGATCCACACTTAATCTGCGCTGTTGGTGTGTCAAGACACTAATCTGTGCGCAGGGGGAGAAGGAGGAGCTCTGGATGGTCAGATTAGAAGGCGTAATCCCGTGTAGCAGACACCAGGAGTCCCTCTGGTGCTGCTATTGTGTCATAGTTAATGAGTCAATAACACAGGCAGTGCCAACGATGCACTTGTAATTACCACTGCGGCTTTGGCCTTGAAAAAATGACGAAAGTAAATATGTAGATGTCGGCATTTTTAAGTATATTTACAGTGGATACTTCACTGCATTTGAGTACAGTATCTGTATTTTCACTGGACTGAAAAGTACTTTGAGGAGTTGTATTTAGCACGTTCATAGTATCATTCTGCAATCAAAATGTATATATAAAATTCACTAAGAAATGTATTCAATCTCATCTTTGTCGACCAAAAAGATGAGCACAATTCTTAGTCACATTTAAGTCTCTCACAGTTCTCAAAAGTACTCTTTTAAAGGGGTATTTCCTGTGGCTGCGACCGACCGAGCCGCTGCGATAAAGAACCCGAGAGCGCGGTGGGAAGTGGGTCATTACACGAGTGACGGAGCCCGCCGTTGGAAATGAAGAGGTGATCAAAGCGAGCGCCATAAAACATCAGGGGCAAAAGGTCAAGGCTTTGGTTCGGTCCACTTAAATAAACCGGCTGAAATACGGTCTACGAGTTAAGAGACGGAAGCGGTTGTGAAGCCACGATCTCACATCAACTGTCTTTCTGTTTTCTTTATTTTTCAATTTTAAGAATGTAATCGTATCATTGTGTCGCTAAGTTTTACGGCAATCCACCAGGAATGTGTGAAACGTGTCTGTAAATGGCGAGCCCCTTTTATGCCTTATTTTTCCTAAATTCTTATTTTCAATTCGTGTTTTCGTCTTGTTTGTTTCTGAAAAATGAAAATAGGAACATTTGATCAGCTTCAGTCTGTACGTGCCGTCGCTTTTGTTGCTCTCGTTGTGTCGTGTCAAACTCCTAAACGGGACCATGAACGGACTCATCACAGACCGTCAAAGTGCAACAGAAACGTCTAAAGTCTGATGTTTGCTGTTGTGTCCCCCGCAGTCGGTGCTGCTCCTGGGGGCCACCGCGCTCCTGTGCCTGGCTCTGGACCTGCTCTTCCTGCTCTTCTACTCCTTCTGGCTCTGCTGTCGGCGGAGGAAGAGCCAGGACGCGGCCCACTCGCACGGCGGGTCCCAGCCCAGCGCCGACTGCTGCTGCACGGCCTGGTGCGTCATCATCGCCACGCTGGTCTGCAGGTAAGAGCCGAGGGGGGGCGGGGGAGGAGCCGAGGGGGACGGGGGAGGAGGAGCCGAGGGGGACGGGAGAGTAGGAAGAGGAAGCCGAGGGGGCGGGGGGAGGAAGCCGAGGGGGGGCAGGGGGGAGGAGCCGAGGGGGACGGGAGAGAGGAGCCGAGGGGGACGGGAGAGGAGCCGAGGGGGGAGCGCGAGGGAGGAGGCCGAGGGGGGGCGGGGGGGAGAGCGGAGGGGACGAGGGGGACGGGAGGGAGCCGAGGGGGGCGAGGGGAGGAGCCGGAGTGGGGGTGGGGAGGAGGAGCCGAGGGGGGGGCGGGGGAGGAGCGAGGGGAGGGAGAGGAGGAGAGACATGGGTGGAGGGAGGAGCCGAGGGAGAGGAGGAGCCGTGGGGCGGGGGGAGAGGAGCACGAGGGGGGGCGGGGGGGAGGAGCGAGGCGGGCACGGGAGGGAGGAGCCGAGGGGGGGGGAGGAGCCGAGGGGGGCGGGGGGAGGAGCGAGGGGGGCGAGGGGAGCCGACGGGGGAGGAGCCGAGGGGGACGGGGGAGGAAGGAGCGGGAAGGGGGGGCCGAGGGGGGGGGGGGGGGAGGAGCCGAGGGGGCGGGGTAAGAGCCGAGGGGTTGGCAGGAAGGAGCAGTCGGGGGGGCTGGGAGCAAGCCGAGGGGTTTGGCGGGGGAGGAGCCGAGGGGTTGGCGGGCGGGAGGAGCCGAGGGGTTGCCGGGGAGCCGGGGTTGGCAGGAAGGAGCGGCGAGGGGGGCGGGGGGAGCCGAGCGAGGGGGGGCGGGGAGGAGCCGAGGGGGGAGGGAGCGAGGGGGGCGTGTTTGGAGATGAATAACGGCGCCACCTTCTGAGACTATCGTAAAAATGATTTCACTTTTGCACTGACAGAGAAGACGTTGAACTTTGTGCCGGTTTTCGTTTCATGTGGATAAGTCCAGTAGTGACATGGGAAATGCCAGAGTGACATTGTGTATTTTTGTGGTTCTAGAACACGGGGGTTCTAAAGGTTCTAAAGGTTCTAAAGAGCACGTTTAAATATAACAAAACAGAACAAACAGGACTCTCCACCGCTGGACTTCTCATCCAGTCGATTCTTTGACCTGCTGTAAACTGGGACAAAGGTGGTCTGACCGTTATTGGGGCGAAGACCACCTGAGAGTCCACCATCACGTCTCCCTCTCAAACCCAGCTCCAAACCTTCTCTCTGAAATGCCTCTGCTTGAGCGTAGTCGAGCACAAACACATCCCGCGCACTCTCGGCCATTTCGTGGGCCCCGAGCGGTTGCCATGACGACAGGAGCTGAACGGCAGAGCTGAATCCTCCTGTCGCCGTGCGCGCAACACGTCTGCGCGAGAACCGTCTCGTTCTTACTGAAAACGTGAGACATCAAGTGGGTTTGGACCAGGCTCGGTTTAGTTCTGGTTTAGACCTGGGCTAGTTCTGGTTTAGTTCTGGTTTAGTCCTGGTCAAGGTCTGGTTTAGTCCTGCTTTAGACCTGGTTTAGACCTGCTTTAGACCTGCTTTAGACCTGGTTCAGACCTGGTTTAGACCTGGTTTAGACCTGGTTTAGTCCTGCTTTAGACCTGGGCTAGTTCTGGTTTAGTTCTGGTTTAGTCCTGGTTTAGTCCTGATCAAGGTCTGGTTTAGTCCTGCTTCAGACCTGCTTTAGTCCTGCTTCAGACCTGCTTTAGTCCTGCTTCAGACCTGCTTTAGTCCTGCTTTAGTCCTGCTTTAGTCCTGGTTTAGACCTGGTTTAGACCTGGGCTAGTTCTGGTTTAGTCCTGGTTAAGTCCTGGTCAAGGTCTGCTTTAGTCCTGCTTTAGTCCTGCTTTAGTCCTGGTTTAGACCTGGTTTAGACCTGCTTTAGACCTGGGCTAGTTCTGGTTTAGTTCTGGTTTAGTCCTGGTTTAGTCCTGGTCAAGGTCTGGTTTAGTCCTGCTTTAGACCTGCTTTAGACCTGGTTTAGACCTGGTTTAGACCTGCTTTAGACCTGTTTTAGACCTGGTTTAGACCTGCTTTAGACCTGGTTTAGACCTGCTTTAGACCTGGTTTAGTCCTGCTTTAGACCTGGTTTAGACCTGCTTTAGACCTGTTTTAGACCTGGTTTAGTCCTGCTTTAGACCTGCTTTAGACCTGCTTTAGACCTGCTTTTAGACCTTTTAGACCTGGTTTAGACCTGGTTTAGACCTGGTTTAGACCTGGTTTAGACCTGCTTTAGACCTGGTTTAGACCTGGTTTTAGACCTGGTTTAGACAGGTTTGAACCTGGTTTAGTCCTGCTTTAGACCTGGTTTGGACCTGGTTTAGACCTGGTTTAGACCTGGTTTGGACCTGGTTTAGACCTGGTTTAGACCTGGTTTAGACCTGGTTTGGACCTGGTTTAGACCTGGTTTAGACCTGCTTTAGTCCATTTTGTCAGGTCTCTGAGCACAAAGACCACCGTGATCTCTGGTGTTTTAAACATTTTCACTCCTAACAGTGGGTTAGGGCCCATGTTTGAGACCCTTTACATACAGTACGCACTTAGGGTTGTCACGGTTACCAAATCGCAGTCAACAATAAACCCCGTCCGACTAAAGTGTGAAAGCAGCGGTTTAGAAGTAGAAATGTGTAAATGTAAGAATATGACAAATGTTCCGTCATGAAAGGGTTAAAGTGACGCACGACAGGTCTAAACCAGGTCTAAACCAGGTCTGAACCAGGTCTAAAGCAGGTCTAAACCAGGTCTAAAGCAGGTCTAAAGCAGGTCTGAACCAGGTCTAAACCAGGTCTAAACCAGGTCTGAACCAGGTTCTGAACAGGTCTAAAGCAGGTCTAAACCAGGTCTAAAAGCAGGTCTAAACCAGGTCTAAACCAGGTCTGAACCAGGTCTAAACCAGGTCTGAACCAGGTCTGAACCAGGTCTAAAGCAGGTCTAAAGCAGGTCTGAAACCAGTCTAAACCAGGTCTAAACCAGGTCTAAACCAGGTCTAAACCAGGGTCTAAAGCAGGTCTAAAGCAGGTCTAAAGCAGGTCTGAACCAGGTCTGAAGCAGGCCTGAACCAGGTCTAAAGCAGGTCTAAAGCAGGTCTGAACCAGGTCTAAACCAGGTCTAAACCAGGTCTAAACCAGGTCTGAACCAGGTCTGAACCAGGTCTAAACCAGGTCTAAACCAGGTCTAAACCAGGTCTAAAGCAGGTCTAAAGCAGGTCTGAACCAGGTCTGACCAGGTCTAAAGCAGGTCTAAAGCAGGACTAAAGCAGGACTAAAGCAGGACTAAAGCAGGACTAAAGCAGGTCTAAAGTAGGTCTAAAGTAGGTCTAAAGTAGGTCTAAAGGTCTAAAGCAGGTCTAAAGCAGGTCTAAAGCAGGTCTAAAGCAGGACTAAAGGAGGTCTAAAGCAGCTAAAGCAGGTCTAAAGCAGGTCTAAAGCAGGTCTAAAGCAGGTCTAAAGCAGGTCTAAAGCAGGTCTAAAGCAGGTCTAAAGCAGTCTAAAAGCAGGTCTAAAGCAGGTCTAAAAGCAGGACTAAAGCAGGTCTAAGCTAAAGGTCTAAAGCAGGTTTCATGAGGTTTCTAATGTTGACTTTATTTAGTGGGTTTGAACCTGTCGTACATAAAGGATAGTTTACACACCATCGAGCAGGTATTTGTGGAGAAAAGTGGGAAAATCGGTGGAAAATGACAGGAAGTGACATCACAGTAAATAACAGGAAGTGACATCACAGTAAATGACAGGAAAGTGACATCACAGTAGGCATTTTTTGACGCTCTAAACCAGTGGTCCCAAACTACGGCCCGGGGGCCGGATACGGCCCGCCTCCACATTTGACCCGGCCCCCTGAACAATACAAGAGACGCATTATTCATGCTCATATGAGTCATAGATTCTGCTCTGACAACTGAAGCTGAACTTTGACCCAAGACTGTGCACGGCACAACACAAACTTTCTGTCTGTGAAGACCCCAGAGAGGGTTCTTTGACCTCGGAAAGGGTTCTTCATATTTGGTTATGTGGCTTTCTGGAAAACAACACATGTTTACATTTAGGCCCCCCTGCGATCGTCACACTTTTGTCTGGTTCAAACTGACCCTGGCCCCCCATCAGAGAAGGGAAAAGTTATGTGGCCCTTACTGGAAAAAGTTTGGGGACCCCTGCTCTAAACTCTCAAAATAAAGTCACTACATTAGCTGAGTTTTGGCCCGGTGGTTCCTGGGTAATTTCCGAGTGTGATGTCATCAAATACAAACAGGAAGTGAAATTATAAAACTAAAAATTGTGCTATTCTCGGATAACATTTTATAGTATAGTATATAGTATACATATATAAGTATATTTATCTTAACTGCATTTTAGTTCAGTGAGTCATCCGACCTGTAGGGGGCGCTTTAAGACTGTATTTGGCAGAATTGCCGTAAATGTGCCGCGGTGTAACACGTGTTCAAATATCAAACGCTAAAAAAGTGACACACAAAATGATGCTTGAATCACTCTTGTTGATTTGATACATTTTTTTCATGATTTGCGTATTTTGCCACAAAGAAGCGTCCCCCCGCAGGACACAAAAGGCGGTGCGCTCCGAACGTCAGGCGCCCCCTGCAGGTTAAACGTGGACTGTGCACGGTGTAAAGGTGTTCTGTTGCCGCGTTGCAGCGCTGGCATCGCCGTGGGTTTCTACGGGAACGGAGAGTCCAGCGACGGGGCGAACCGCTTGGCCTACTCCCTCCGCCACGCCAACCGCACCGTGTCCGGGATCAACAAACTGGTGAGTGCCGTGCGTGAGCTTTAGCTTTGTGATTATGGGCTCTACCATAGCGATTTGATTTGGCTCCACCCCACAGCCAGATGATTGGACGAGAGAGAACGCAGACTCAAAAGACGGTAAAAACCAGAGAAAGACCTTTGTCTCCAAACGCTGACCTTGTGACAAGCCGCTGTCTTTCCACTGATGCTAACTCATATGTTGAACGGACAGATTTAGCAAAACAAAGCTAGCATACGTTAGCATCAGCGTTTGTTGTTGACCTTTAGTTAACCAGGAAAGTCCCACTGAGGGGAGGGGCCTACTGTACATGTTTTTAGAGTATAATACTTAGGCACACAGCGCTCAAACAGGTGTAATGCAGCTAACGTTATGCGAAGCCACAGAGCGGTGAACCGCGGCGTAGCGGTGCAGAGAAGTGACCTGAGGAAAAGGAGGAGAAACGATGAATTCAAGTAGTTTCCCGTTTACACTAGCGTTAGCCGCCTTTCACAGATCGTGGCCGTATGATTCAGGTACGATTTAGATTTATCATTGGGCGAGGTCAGCCGCTCCTGTAGCTCCGCCTCTGGACCAGGACATGGAGACGAGACGCGTGAAAAGAACCGCTCCAAACGCTCTAAAGTGAACTAGTGTAGGACCAGGGGCCAGTCGAAACAGGGCTTAAACGACTGGACTGGTGCTGAGTGGAGCGTCTGGCTCAAGGACACAATAACATGATGGTCTGAGGTCACGTGTTCTTCTGCGTCCTTCTGTGTTCCTCTGTGTTCTTCTGAGTTCTTCTGTTTTCTTCTGTTTTCTTCTGTGTTCTTCTGTGTTCCTCTGTGTTCTTCTGAGTTCTTCTGTTTTCTCCTGAGTTCTTCTGTGTTCTTCTGTGTTCTTCTGAGTTCTTCTGTTTTCTTCTGAGTTCTTCTGCGTTCTTTTACGTTCTTTTGCGTTCTTCTGCGTTCTTCTGAGCTCTTCTGTGTTCTTCTGCATTCTTCTGCGTTCCTCTGCATTATTTTGTGTTCTTCTGTGTTCTTCAGGTGACAGATAACGGCCTGGCCTTGAACCAGACGGTGGGGGAGAGTCTGGAGCTCCTGAGCACGGCCTACCAGGACCAGCCTGACCACATGTCCATGGTGCAGAAGCTCCAGGGGCAGCTGGACGAGCTCCTCAGGCTCATGGAGGACGTGCCCTTCTGGTCCAACACCCAGGTGTCTCTGGAGGAGCTGGCCCGGAACACAGAAGCCTTTGACTTTTACAGGTCAGATCTGCGTCCGTGCGCACTCTCCACAGACAACTCCACCAGGAAAGACCTGAAGGTGCACTTCTCTGGTGGAGCTTAGGAATGCTCCATAGTATAGCATTAAACCGATCTCAGACCAGCTCTAAAGTAGTTCCATCCATGATGAAAGAAGTGAAATATCCGACTTTTAGTGTCAAATCAATGTTTACTTTATAAAACAAATGCAATTTACTTTTTACATTTACTGTGTAAAATAAGCAAAAACACAGAGGCAGGAATTAAAAAGGGGTTCTTTTTCTGAATCCTCTGATGGACAAGGAAAAGAAGGGAAAGAGGGGAAAGGAACCAAAAGAAGGAAAAGAAGGAAAAGAAGGAAAAGAAGGAAAAGAGGGGAAAGAGGGGAAAGGAACCAAAAGAAGGAAAAGAAGCAAAAGAAGGAAAAGAAAGAAAAGAAGGAAAAGAGGGTAAGGAAGGAAAGGAAGGAAAAGAAGGTAAAGAGGGAAAGGAAGGAAAAGAAGGTAAAGAAGGTAAAGAAGGTAAAGAAGGAAAAGAAGGAAAAGAGGGAAAGGAACCAAAAGAAGGTAAAGAGGGAAAGGAAGGAAAGGAAGGAAAAGAAGGTAAAGAAGGTAAGGAAGGTAAAGAAGGAAAGGAAGGAAAGGAAGGAAAAGAAGGTAAAGAAGGTAAGGAAGGTAAAGAAGGAAAAGAAGGAAAGGAAGGAAAAGAAGGAAAAGAAGGAAAAGATCCCTGCTTTTCACCTGTGAATAAAACATAGAAGTTCTAATGAAAATGTTTGGACTTTTTTGGAGTTTAAAGTCAAAACGAGACGTGAAAAGATTTATTATGGATAAAATGACAAACCTCAACCGCCGCAGACCCCGCCCCAGACCCCGCCCCAGACCCCGCCCCAGATGAAAATAAATATAAATAAATATAAATATAAATATAAATATAAATATAAATATAAATATAAATATAAATATAAATAAAATAAAATAAAATAAATAAATAAAATAAATAAAATAAATAAAATAAATAAAATAAATACTGTGTACTAATAATAATAGTTAGGCTGAATACATGTGACTTACAGTATTAAGACCAGACGCTGCAGATGAACAGGGAAAAATCGACATTTAAAGATATCGATCCGTCTCCTGTCGTTTCCTCACAGAAACGTAACAAAACATCAAGACGTTTTTCATCATGTCATGTTTTCATTTAGAGGCATTTTATGTGTAAAATAAGTGCCAAAATGTCACACATGTGGGAGATTTAAATAAAGAAAACCCGTTCCCTGAAGCCGCGCCTCTTCCTGACCTGCGTGCCCGTTCTCCGCAGGTGGCTGGGGTACCTTGGCCTCCTGCTGTTTGACGTGCTCATCTGCCTGCTGGTGCTGTTCGGCCTCATCCGAAACTCCAGGGGAACGCTCATCGGGTACGACGCCCCCGGTGGACACGCATGTTACTGTTACATCACAGTTTGTTCTTCAGCATTTCACTGGGATATTAACACAAATACGGCCCAAAAAAAGTACATTCATGACATCAAAGTTTTTCAGAAAAACAATGGCACGGGTTTGTTACAGCACATTCACTTCAATTTTTTTTTTTTTTTTGAAAACACAAAAATATTGTCAAAAATACATTCCGTTTCACAAGTATTATTTATTTTGTTTCTGTAAACCGACTTTTCTTCTTCTAAACTCTCAAAATGTCTCTTCATTCCCACACAAACACATTCTGTTTCACGAGTATTGTGATATTTTTTCTGTAAATCTACTTTTTTAATTTGTAAATCCTCAAAAATTTCAAAAAATATTTCAAAACTGTACAAAACCTTTTTCTTCCTCATGTTCAGTCTGTTCCGTCTTCTAACCTCTCTTTGTCCCTCCGCGTGTCCGTGCAGCGTGTGTCTCCTGGGCGTGCTCACTCTGGTCATCAGCTGGGGATCCCTGGGTCTGGAGCTGGCCGTGGCTGCGGTGAGTGTTCCCGTGGTTACGACGCGGTGGCAGACGAGCGCGGCGGGAGCGGTCTAACGGCTCCTCCTCTTTTGCCGTCTTGTGTTTGCAGTCTGCGTCCGACTTCTGCGCCTCTCCGGACCTGTACGTCACCAGGGTTACGCAGGAGAACGCCGTCATCCAACAGGGTACGCCCCGCCCCCTTTTCACGCCCCCCGTTTATGCGTTCACGCCAAAACGAAGGAAATAAAGGATATTTAGTTTGTATTTGATAAAGAAAAGAAAGAAAATGTGTGTGTTGATGAAATGAGCTGTTGTGCGGTGAGTTGAAGTGTCCTTTATCTCCCCTGCTGTTAGCACACAAGCTAGCTGAGCACTGCAGAGTCTCAGTTTTATTCAAAGTTAATTTGAGCAAAACAAAAGCTCCCTGGGACAAACAAACAAACAAACAAGCAAAGAAATGTATTTCATCTGTCGAAATGTTCAGGACCATTTTTTAGATAAAAGTACGTAAAAATGTCTGTGCATTTTGGCTGATTCTGTTATATTTACAGACGAGTTAGTATCTCCTTTTTACAGACTTTTGAGTTTACTCTCCTTTGTAATCTCCTTTTTGCACGTTTGACTCTCCTTTTGCACGTTTGACTCTCCTTTTGCACGTTTGACTCTCCTTTTTGCACGTTTGAATCTCCTTTTTGCACGTTTGACAGTTTGAATCTCCCTTTTTTTTTTGGCACGTTTTTTTTGGGGGGGGGGGGACCCGGGGGGGGGGGGGACCTTCTTTTCCCTTTTTTTTTTTTGCAACCGTTTGGACCCCCTCTTCTCCCCTTTTTTTTTTTTTTTGAACGTTGAATCTCCTTTTGCACGTTTGACTCTCCTTTTTGCACGTTTGACTCTCCTTTTTGCACGTTTGAATCTCTTTTGCACGTTTGACGTTTGACTCTCCTTTTTGCACGTTTGAATCTCCTTTTGCACTTTGAACTCTCTTTTTGCACGTTTGAATCTCCTTTTGCAGCGTTTGACTCTCCTTTTTGCGACGTTTGACTCTCTTTTTCGCAGTTTGACGCACCTTTGACTCCCTTTTGCACGTTTGACTCTCCTTTTTGCACGTTTGACTTCCTTTTGGTCCTTTTTGCAGTAGACTCTTGGTCAGTGGTATCGATTACCGCGTCAGCCTCGGAAGTGTCAGGGAGCACGACTGCTTCCTGACTCCAGCGTCTAACTCTATTACGGGCGCGTAATCACATTGGCTTCTCGGGCGCGGCGGTGGTCATGCCGTGGTCATGACGTGGTCGCGGTGTGGCGATGGCGTGGTCAATGGTCGCTAGTGTCGGTCATGGCGTGGTCATGGCGTGGTCGCGGCGTGGTCATGGTGGCGCGGCCTGTGGCGTGGTCATGGCGTGGTCATGGCGTGGTCATGGCGTGTCGCGGCGTGGTCGCGGCGTGGTTATGGCGTGGTCGCGGCGTGGTCATGGCGTGGTCGCGGCGTGGTCATGGCGTGGTCGCGGCGTGACGTTTGTGACTTTTTATCGTGATCTTTTGCAGACATTCTGCAGTATTATCTGAGGTGCAGCTCCGGCCAGACCAACCCTTTCCAGCAGGTGAGGATGCTCTTCATCTCTGGTTTGTTCTGACTGTGCTGTGGTGCTGACCCCGCTGACCCTGTGTGTGTTTGTGTGTGTTTGTGTGTGTGTGTGTGCGTGTGTGCGTGTGTGCGTGCAGAGGCTCTCCGGCAGTCATAAGGCCCTGGTGGAGATGCAGGACGACGTGGCTGAGCTCCTGCGCTCGGCTACAGGAGACTACGCCAGCACCAAGGTCTGCAAACACTCTTTGTGGGGGACTTGGGACTCGACTCGGACTTGGGCAGGACTGTTGACCGCCTGTGAGTGTCATGTGACTTGTGGGCAGTGAACAGATAATACATTGTGCGTGATCTTGAGTTCAAATGTTTGTTAAATGTTTGCAGAGTCTGAAAGTATCATACTTGACTTGATCTCGTGCTAAAGCGCCGCGTTTCCACTGATGCTAACTTACGTGTCGAGCCTTAGCAACACGAAGCTAGCAAAGCACGTTAGCAACACGAAGCTAGCAAACCACGTTAGCAACAGCTGTTTCCTGTTTATCGACGCACAAAAATCGGATATTTCCAGGTCATAATGCGTCTAACATGATCCAGTCAAAGAAATGAGGTCAAACCGGAAGTCGTGTTTTTGTGTGTGAACGTTTCCGAACACTCTGGGGGCCAGTCCAAACGTGGCTTTTGGGGCCTCGGTAACACAACTCAATAAAGACCCCCTTTTCTCTTGCTGGTTTCTCTGCGTCTGTACATAACGGTGGTGTGTGCACAGGGGAGTCTGGAGCAGATCCAGTCCGTGCTGAACTCCACTGAGGTGGGCCTCCATCAGCTCACGGCTCTGGTGGACTGCCGCAGCCTCCACATGGTGAGTCAGCCGGGGGGACGTTACTCATGCGGGGTGAGTGTGCAAAAAAGTGACTCCGAGGACAAAGTGGCAGTTTGTGAATTAAACATTTTTAATAAAACTTTGAAAATGACAGGAAGTAGAAGTCACGACTTCTAAAACTGACCCTCTGTCATTAAGGGACATTCCATCCACAAGTACTGCAGGCACACACTCACACACACACACACACACACACACACACACACACACACACACACACACACACACTCACACACACACTCACACACACTCACACACACTCACACACACACACACACACACACACACACACACACACACTCACACACACACTCACACACACACTCACACACACACACACACTCACACACACACACTACACACACACACACACACACACACACACACCACACTACAACACACACACACACACACACACACACACACACTCACACACACACACACACACACACTCACACACACTACACACACACACACACTACACACACTACACACACACACACACACACACACACACACACACACACACACACACACACACACACAACACACACTCACACACACACACATCACACACACACACACACACACACACACTCACACACACACACACACACACACACACACACACAACACACACACACACACACACACCACACACACACACACAACACCACACCACACACACACACACTACACACACACCACACACACACACACACTTCACACACTCACTTCACACACACACACACACACACACACACACACACACATCACACACACACACACACACACACACACACACACACACACACACCACACACACCACACACACACACACACACACACTACTACACACACACACACACACACACACACACACACACACACACACAACACACACACTCACACACACCACACCACAAACACACATCACACCTCACTCACACACACACACACACACACTCCACACACACCACACACACACTTACACCACCCACACACACACACACACACACAACACACACACACACACTACACACTTACACACACACCCACACACACACACACTCACACACACACACACACACACAACACACTTACACACACCACACACACACACCACACACTCACACACACACACACACACACACACACACACACTCGACACACACACACACACCACACCACCACCACTCACAACACATACACACTACACACTCACTTCACAGCACCTCACACACCCTTACTCCCACTACACCACACCAACACCATCACTTTACCACACTAACACACACACCACACACACACTCACTCCACACACCCACACAACCAACACCACCACACCCCAACTCACTCACCAACACCCACTTACACACTCACCCACCAACCCACAACACCACACCACAACTTAACACACCACACTCGCACAACTTACACACTCACACACACACAACACAACCACTTCACACACTCGCTTACACAACTAATCGACACACCTGCACTTTGATCAGCACTCACCAACTGACACAGATAATCACTTTCACTTACATAGCCCTTGAAGAGTGGCTACTCTACAACCTACTCAACGCTTCATCTACAATTATGCGAGATCACTCTGCACCTATAATAAAACCGGACAACACACAACACAACCGACATAGTCACGATAACGTTTACTAGAGCAGCAGAGATGGCACACACACTGTGTCATTAGACCTCACCACCAATCGACCACACTAGATTGTACATGCGGTTTACTAGGCGTGCGAGTGGTTTCTACATGCCTGAGTAGTGGCATCTCCGACATCGTGCCTCAGTGGTACAAACCCACACGAGCGTCACCAACCAGCAGATTACACAAATACATCGCGATCCACACCTACGCGCAGCAGGTGCTTTAGTGTTCTGCACTTATACCCGGTTCCCACAGAGACAGATCTACACCTCAGTTTGGAAGGTGCCCAATACTCCGGTGCTCCACAACCAGAAGTCTCCCTACAGTCTATGCAGTGTCGTAGTCATCGTCACGCTTTACATTCGATCTCGGTTCGCACCACGGTCCACGCAGGTGTATCTCCGGTTCCGCTCGCACTGGAGGTCCATCCTGCCAGCAGTGGAATACTCAGTCCCACAGTAGCGGGCGGCGTACAAATCATATTTCACAGTCGACACAGAGGGTTATTCTTTCAATGTCTCATCCCGATCGCCAGCACAGCGAGTCTACCAATTAACGATCAATTCATATCCCTGGAATTCCACAGACCAGTTATTGGTCCAAGATTAGTTATGTATGACGACAAAAAGCAGCAAAACAACTCGAGTCAACACAGCTCGTTTTCATCTTCGGTCGAATATCTAGCCAGTGGCATCATAGCGTGTTCATCTCGCTGGTTCCACGAGTTAACCTGGGTAAGTGTTCGCTATGTTATAGCAGAGCGTGCCCTTCACTTAAACTGAACAACCTCACCTAAATCAGGGGATAAAAATATACTATATCAGACATATTAAATATTCACATATATTTAAATAATATAGATTCCAAATTAGTACTTTGCCGTTGTCTCATCATTAGGTGTGTTTATTCGCCGATGTGTAGATAGCTTGATCTATGATTCATAAGTTACACTAATTCTTTACTGTCTTCAAATCTTTTAAGCCTCTGTATAACTATCTGCCTGGTATCCGGTTTTCTTATTGACTAATATTAGAGTTGCCAGGACCAGTTGGTGTAACGTCACCCCGAGGCTACACGCTAAATGTGCCCATGCGCTCTCCTGTTCCCCGGCGCTATCATTCACTTGGGCACGTACAGTACTATGCCACAGGTCACGCCTAAACACCAACACCAGTATGGTCGACACCCGCACACAACAGGCCCACACACACGTAGCTGACTTCACCAGTGGAAATGCGTTTGTCTACGTACAGAGCAGCAATTTCCCCGCAGTTCAAAGATTAACACCCATCCAGCTTACATTGTGAGCGACGTGTGTATGTGCTGGGAGTCCGCCTGTGTTGGACAGGTTGTGCTTGCTGACCCTGTCGATGATGCGTTGTGGCTCGTGTACCAAACCTCGAGATAATTGAGCAGTTAGCTATGCTATTGTAGGTCTCCACCGGGTTTCAATCATGTTTTCTTCTTTAAGTGTCTAGATTTTTTTCTGATCGCTGCTTATCTTTTAGAGTCTCGGGGTGATTTCCTCTTGCTTTTAAGGTATCGCAAAGCATTGCTGACGAAGATTGTCAAGTGTTTTCCTGTTCCAGTGTCCCTAAATTCTATTCTCCTCGTAAAAAACCAATTTATTGTCATAGTCAGTAGTGTAATCTAAATGGGTCATTTGTAGTAATCACGACTTTATCACGTAAACTTTGTCGTTAGATTGCTAACGATGTAGCCTTCGTGATTGTTCCTAACTCTCTACTATTGGTTTGATGTTTGTCCCGTCTCAAACGTACTTTTAGTAATTTCATTTATGTATTGTTTAGTTAATTTGCATTGCGCTTTATGATGTGGCTAATTGGCTAACGATGCTAATATTGTGCTTAACGTTATTAAGGGTTGATCTTGTCTTTTATGTGCATGTTCTTTGTGAGTTCTTTGGTTCTCACTCTGAACTAATCTGGCTCTTTTCCTCAAACATCTGGCCGCTTTATTGATATCTGATTTCCTTTGATTCCCATGACATTTTATTATTTCCCATCATTGAATGTAGTGGCTGCTATACATACTTTCAATTTTTTTGGCTTTAATTCTGGTATTCAACTTATGCATTATCTTTACTGGATTTTGATTATTTTCAGAATAATATAATTTGAGATAATAATCTTAAGAAAGTATACTAAATGTTACCTTTATTTCATTTTGAGGAAAGAACATTGGTGTGATATATTTTATTTGTGATTTCCAGTAACGATTGATTCATAGTTATGTGATAGTTTTACTCAGTGTTCATTTTATTCAATTCCCCAGTCTAGGAATTCTCGAGATTGCTAATGTGTATGAGTTGATTTGTTCATTGAACATTAGCATAAAACCATTCAATCTGATATCTAGATTCTCGGTTCTTTAAGATCCATCTGTGGTCTGTTGTCTGCTAAGACAAAGACGGATTTATTTAAGGAAATACAGGAAAAATACAAATTTGTACAACTTGGATATAAAATTTACCCATTCAGGTAAAGTATTTAATGCCCTAAATCGAAATTTTTTTTTTGGTAGGGAATATATTCCAACAAGAATACGAGTGTATATATAACGTTATTCCGGTATACAAGTTTCATTACATAAATATGTTTTTAATGTTTTTTATTATAATAATTGATATATAATAAAATCTACTAGTAATAGAAGTAATTATAAAAAAAATGATTTAAAATCAAATGTATAGTTAAATATAACAACTAACATCAAATTAACAGTTGTATAATATTGTATATTATGATATAGTATATATATAAAATTCTAAATGACATCATACTATTCATTTATTCTCTTAATTTTGTCCATATGTTTTTTAACACTAGTTACTCAATTATTATTTTCTAAATGATGCGAGTTTCCCCACTGCTGTTTACGCCCCATAACGTGGTGTCTTGGCAGACTACTCCAGGCTCTGACCGGCCTGTGCTACGACGGCGTGGGCCTCATCTACCTGGTGCTCTTCTCCTTCGTCACCGCCCTCATGTTCTCCTCCATCGTGTGCAGCGTGCCTCACACCTGGCCCCAAGAGGTACGACCCACAGGCACCCACAGACACCCAACAGACCCCACACAGACACCCAACAGACACCCAACAGACACCCAACAGACACCCAACAGACACCCAACAGACACCCAACAGACACCAACAGCACACCAACAGACAGACACCCAAACGACACCCCACAGGCACCAACAGCACCCACCAGCACCCAGCACCCACCACGTAACCCCACAGGGCACCCGCAAGCACCCCGCAGCACCCGCAGACACCCCATCAACGGTTGTTAAAGTCCTCAGACAGGTTAAATTCTTTACAACCCGCATAGTTTAAGAGACACTCCGCAGACTGCAAACACGACAATTAGTTAAGGATATCACAAACACAAAAGTACGATTAACAACACTGTTTTAACATTAACAACACAACACAACACCCCGAACGAGAAGTTTAATCTCGAACAACTGACGCTGAACAGCCCTACTAGGTACCAGGACAGACAGGGCAGAGACCACGCCACTGCGAGGCCAGCACCCCCTAGGACTCCTGATAACATGGGACTAGTCGTGGGAAGGCAACACCCCACAACACCCACAGAACCCAACCACCCACAGACAACCACAGACACCCAACCAAGACACCACAGTGCCCCAAACACGCCACAGACACCCACAGACACCCACAGACACCCACAGACCCAACAAACATCCCGCAACACCGCCAGACCCCCACAGCCCACAGACACCCCACAGCACCACAGGGCCACCTACAGCACCCACAGACGTCAACTCACAGGGACATGTCATTACGGCACCCCAAACACATCCGGCCAGCGCCAAGAGACCAGAACCCCACGCCGCATCTCGTATGAACTCACAACAAGGTCCCGCAGCAGCAACATCCACCCACACCGAGTCACCCTCATCAAGGCGCCCACAGCACCCACAGTCGTACCACAGACGCCCACAGATCAACCTCGTAAGAATTGGTCTGGACACCCACTAATAGTCCCCCTCCACTGGCACACACTCACCCACGGTAACCCCACAAACCACCCACCAGGCACCCACAGGGAATCCCCACACTCGTGGCAAACTACTCCACGGGCACCCATAGCGGTGCCTCGCACAACAGGTCCCCAAAGAGCAGCGCACACTCGCCCTCTCGAAAAGAATGGCAGACGACCCGACATCCAGTCTCTCCACCCACAGGGGCTACCCACAGGCATCCCACAGACCACCACAGGCACCCCACAGACGCCCCACATAGTGTGGACGCGATTTATCCACAGGATAACAGCGCCCGATCACCTGGAGATTTCAGCACCCACAGCGTTGCGCCACAAACCCGAAACAGCCGGCGACAGGGGAAGAACACACGACAAACAACCCACTTAAAGAACCCAGCAACACCACTAGGAAGTCGCAGCTCACATTATGGAGTGAGCAACTTCCAATAGACTGATGAGCACGCAACAGAAACCTCCACGGACACAATCCACAAAAATCACCTCCAGACCACGTGTGTCCCCACAAATATCCAGGCCCACAGTGCTCTACTCGCAACAGCGGCATAGCCCACCTCGGCGAAGCACTCACACGACACCCACATAAGTCCTACCCACAATGAAGCCCACACGAACTCCCAAAAGCGAGTGTTGGCCTCGCAGGGCAAGACAAATTGAGATTCCCTCCCAGAAAGCAGAACGCCCCCGACCCCAAAGGCTTTTTACCCTCAGTACAGCAGGCCATCCCACAGCTCAACGCCGCACCCCAGGGCCCCCCACTCGCCACAGCGGCCCACATGTCATCCCACCGTCTCTTCCACTTAGCCTCCGCACCACATTTCGTCCGCACTAAAACTGGGCCTGCACGAGACACCGAAAACCTCACACACCACAAAACTATCCTCACGAGGGCACCCACCAGACGCCCAACACACCCACAGGCACACCACGACCACCCCACAATGCACGCACACAATAAGGTTTATTACCAAGCATATAGTAGACCCCAAATCAATATACACCCAAACAGCGCAACTCCACATAATCAGGCCCAGGGAGAACCACAGCCTGGCAGTATATTCCTGTTCCAGTACTCACCACACAATATCAACCCTTGCAGGTGCTGAAACGTTGACCTCCACAATTACGTATGGACAAGATCTCTCCTGCGCTTTTGCCTGGAAGATCGCACCTACTTTACTTTTATCAACACCACTGCTCTGGTGCCAAGACTAACAAATATTACCTATCGCTCAAGTGAACCTCCACACCTTAGAAAGCGACACTACACTCTTCCGTGTGAGATTGGACTGGAAACTCCCTCGACCAAACACCCACTGTGACGTTCCCATATAGAGCACACACGGCGATTAGTTGTACTTCAGTGAGGCCGAAAGAACCAGCGCCAACGGGCTTGTACCTTGAGAGAACCCCATCTTTACAAAACCTCGCTAGACCGTACAAAGACAGTTGTGATCATCTTGTGAATGATGGCCAAACATCGTGGCATAATACACTTGCGCTTTATTGTTACCCAAGCTATCGTCTTGTTAGAACAGGCAATGGGAATCACTGCAGATTGTATATGTGCGTACAGGCGTTAATGGCAAGTCGTAGTTTTACTTGTTATATAGTTGTATGTTGTTTGATGTGGCATTGAGATAGTCTCGTTTTCCTATAATAATAAAAATAACCGACCAACAGGAGAGAAAGCGCACGCAATTCTCATGGTGCAAGACAAACAATGGAGACGCTATGGTCGAATGGCGGACCCTCCCTAACGATAGTTCAGACGGGATTATTAGGCCGTTGGCAAGGCTGACAGATAGCACAATAACACTACATTCATAAATAGATTTACAAATGCATTTATAAGATATTCACAGCTGCGTGTAACTAACGTCTACCACCCCTCTGGGCATTTCTACATCGAATCACAAATATCCCTCCAGTAATCCTTATTTAGCTCTCAGCCTGTTACGGATTTTGAATGAAGTATATACTTGTATAGATAATTTGACTACGCCATGATCTAGTATAGTATACGCGGTTTTCCGGTAGTGACACCGCTGCCTTTTCCACTCTTTTGTTTTCACTAACTTTTGCAAATTATTCTGTGGGCTGCAAATAATTCAACACTTTGCGCGTTATTTTATATTCTAGTAATTTGCCTTGCCGGTCTTTCGCTCTCTCAGTGAACCTGGTTCCGCGAGAGCACTCACTATAATCTTCCTGACAGCTCTCAACTTTACGGCGTGTAACAAGATAGCTGACAGCGCACTTTGCGCTATGTACTGTCTTTTACACAGGACTCATCACTTCTGATCTCTCTCTGCCGCGGACGTAGGGCCAATCAAGGACAAGCACGACGGCAGGCCCACTACTAAATTCTCTCTCGCACACATTCGCAGCCCAGACTGGACCACCGAATATTAAACCTCTGTACATTGTCCCAAACCTTACTAATGACCGTATGTAGAGCACGACCAGCGTAACAGTCCACTTAAATCGCTATGGCTTTTTGAGGTGATTTGTGCGTGATTTGGCGCAGGCACAGTGTTGACGCCGTGAGCCTGAGGAACGAGTCATCCGAGTTTGTCTGGTCGGAGTGGGATTTGGGGCTCTTCGGCGTGCAGCTTCTTTCTGGCGGTTCTGTCGATCATTCGGACTGCAGAGGTTTCTGGATCTGTTGACTTTGTCCACTCCAGCCCGGTTACCTCTTTGACCGTATGAGTAAAAATATACTTGATAATACTGATTACTTGCTTGGTCTACTGAGCTACTCCTCTCCCCTTGACTTCCCGTTCCACTCATGCTTAGTTTCTCATGTTTTTCCCCCTCATGGTCGCCACCTCTCTGTTCTTTTACTAGTCTTTAACCACCTTCCCCCTTGTTCTCGTATAAATGTGACGTTGCTACGGTCGAGTGGTATTTCTCCTTTGGTTTCAGAGTCGAGGATAATGACCTTTTATGATGTTCGTTTCTCGCATGGCGAGTATTGTAGTGGTGTGTGGATAGGTAACAAGAAAGTTCGTCGATTATAAGGGACTATATATGTGTTTTTGTTTAATGGTCCTACATTGGGTCGAATGTGCCAGCTCATAGAAGCTTTCGCATGTTAAACACTTAATAGGAGTGGAGTCATCTTTGGGTCTCAAGATAATTAATATCGCAAAAGTAAGCAGTTGAGATAGCGTATTAGGCAATACTCCGGCTAGACTTAGCCACTATCATATTCATCAATTAATACCCAAGTCAGTTTCTTCTCCTCTCGATTCTACATGAGATCGTGTTTATTAGTAAGGTAAAGTGTGGTTGAAAAACTTCTAAAATAAGACATGTAGTTAGATCTTGGTTTTGTGCTTGTTAAGGTACCCGTTTTAGTTTGATAGTTGACTTATATTCCTCTCTTATACAACATCCCTGCCTTAATTTGTTTCATCTTCTTATTACTAGTAAGCTTTGCCACTTATGGGTTTTCTGGACTTATTGACTCTATCCCAAGATCTGAAAGTAGTGCATCTACGTACTTTATAAAACATGTTACATTTTATTATAAATCGACACCTGTTGCTTGTTAGAGATACTCATTAAAATATTGCGGTGCCTAGTCATAAAAAATATAGTCTCAATGTTATCTAAATCCAATAGTTGACATTTGAATACACTACATTGCCAAGTCAACGTACCGAAAAAAATCTCAGCTCGGTCAAGTTGTACTGGCTATTGTTTTTTATTTTCATGAAGTACTTTAGGCGTGCATCGACGACCTTCTTGCTAGTTTGAAAATGTAACTTCTCTGATGTTGCCTATGCATGTAATTTTATTTGTTTTTTTCCATCAGTCGAATTATACTCGACTTGACGACTGGTTGACTTCTCAGTTAATGTTCTTATTGATTGGTACGTATTGACAAGGAGCAATTGATGTTTGATGTAACATATTTGTCGAAAGAAATAGTAATATCATGACGCTAATCTCGGAGGATACGAACGCACAAATCTTAGATCTGTTACGGATGAGAGTGTATCCGTTATCATGTTGAGCCCAGGTCTCAGGAACACTGTGAATGTCTTCTTTCAAATTAATTATATCATAATATTGAATGACGGTATGTTTTGGTGGCTAATTGATCTGCAAACTACTTTCATGCGAATGCCGTTTTGTTACGGCCGGGCCTAGATCACAGACGTACACCTCGGGCTTATAGCTAGCAGCACGTGTTGTGTTGGATGTGTCTCCTCAAGCATGTGTTATAAAGAACAGACAATATGAGACGGATTTCTTTTCCTTGGCAGTTTTTCCGAATGTATTTTAGTCATAACAGAGTGATGGTCGTCGTGGACAAAAGTATGTTAAATTACCATATAACATGCTTATTATGCCCAAAAGAAGTCTATCGGTAAATTTCTTAAATTTTCGAGGGGATGCCATATATAATGAATTTTTGTTGGGGCAAGAACACTAGTTAATGGTTTTGAATTTTTTATTTTTTCCATGTTTTAAAAGGGAACATTATTGTATGGTAATTCAACTTTTATGAATCTTTTATCTTAATGTACGTGTTACAACAACAAAGCGGTCTTTTTGTCATTCTTTTATCCATACTCAACCGCTGATTACTCTCTGACTGTTTTCTTTCCGCTGCATTTCGTATGCCTTAGAACTCCTGAACTTGGGCACTCTTCGAGTGCCTAAGAAATTTATTTGTTTCACACTCTCCCGTTCTCGGCACACATCCCATCTATAGAGTTTGATTACAGGAGACAATCTTTAAGTGTTATGAATGTGACTTGGTTATCTGAAATGTCCGTTAACATCGAAATGAAAATCTGTCATTGTATTGCATTTCATGTTAGATAGCGATATCTGATAGTCTGAAGGAGGCAGGATGGTCTATATACAGACTTTCAACGTTATTAGCCATGGGAATCGTTCAATTTCGAAGCCCGTATTCTAATATTACTAATATAGGATTATGCCGTTCTCATATTGCAGAATAAATGTTTTCTGTATCTTTTTATATTGATCAAAATGTTAAAAATTTTTTTAGTATATTCTACCTTATGTTATTAGTTCAACGTAAAAGTTAAATTAAATGGCTCATATGTCTCTTTAGATGACTATCTCAGTCTTGTGACTTGGTGGAAAAATATAGTTTCCACCGTGCTGTACTAGCGTGTTGGAACTATTTTATGTATGGTATTCCAAGTTTGGGCACTTCATTGCGGAATAGGCACAACGCTTTGACCGTTGACGGTCCCTTAATTCTCTCTGGAGCTAATAGATGTGGCTTGGGCACCGTTTTAAGCTTACAGGCTCACCTATAAATTACAGACAGGTATTGACAATCATATACATCCCTTCTGTTGAAAGTTTGCCTTAATCTGCTCCCTTTTGCATGCGTCACTTCTTACTCCGTGTAGCAGCTCGCTCTTGAGCAGAAACTATATTTTCTAACTACATCAGATGCTCGCGATAACGACATTGAAACAGCACGAAAACCTGAACCGTATAGTTTTCTTTGTTATACTGTTACTATTAGTTACACCTCTATCCGGCCAGATAGACTATTTTGTCATATTAAAGTTGAGGCTCAGAACTATTCTTAACTGTCAAGGCTGATTAACTACTCAGAGAGGATCCCGCTCTTCCTTGGGAATATTTAAAGGAGATTTATTACGTTAAGTGACAATGATCCGCCCTCGCGGGGATTACGAAGGGTCGCATGCGCGCGGGGTGAGAGAGGGAGCGGCGCAGGGGGACGGAGAGGGCGCGGCATTTTAAGACTCCTAGTCGTGATGCAAGTCCATCGAGAGTGACGACCGGCACACTGGTGGTGTATCGTACAAGCTGGAGAGTGGCAGCAAACATCCAGCAAAGGAAAGATGGGCCATACTCTTGCGTCACGGTATTTCTCTTAGGCATGAGTGAAGATGAGAACTTTTTGTTCAACGTTGTATGTGGTAATACCTGTATCATCTGACCAACTGAATCCGCACCACAATTTAAATGCCTATTTCACATCTTAAGCAACTGTCACATGAAAGTTGTATCATAATCTTGTCAGATATAGATCATATAGGGCCACTACAATGGCCACTAAAATTTAAAAGTCAGATCATCTTCTATGATAGCGAATCAGCATTATTCTAGATTATAATAAAATTTGCTACCCATTTGCTTCTCATGTTGAATCTCTATCGGACACTACTCTGAGAGATTAGGGCCATTAATGTATATTATCCGTGCAGTGGCATAATAATCATCATTAGAAACCTTATTACGGATCAAAGGGGTTTTCATATCACACTACTATTACACTCAATTTTAATTGTATTATATAAATTATTTAATATTGCTTATTATCATCAATGATTTTGACTTCTGTTCTTTTTGTCTAAAAGCGCAATGTTTAGCCATCACTCATCGTTTGGTTCTATGTGAGATTGTGGAGCCGATCATGTCTGTCTCGCCCCTGCACCAGGGCTGACCATACACTCTCAGACCTTAGTTATTCCTTATTTAGTCTATTGAATCTGTCCTATTACACAGCTTAAGGGTCCTTTTTCATTGTATCGTGTATGGTCTTCAGCTTCTATTTGTTTTTTCTCGGCTAGTCGCGTGGCCGAGAAATCTGTGCAGATTCTAATGCGATTTTGAACCATATTGGGAGCGGCGTTGTGGAATAAGCGCCGTGAACTGTGGTTCTGGAATGCTCATCTCCTGGAACAGGGAGGGGGTTGTTTGGGGACATAGTACGAGATGCCCTGTCCAATGTCGTTAGGAGGCGCGGGCATTGTTGACCCGAGCAGGCGGGCTGAGGAGGCGATCAGGAGAAGTGAGCAGGGTTCTGTTTTCAACTGCGCAAATGAGGATTACAATGAAAGTGAGAGAAGGAACCCTGACGATGGGGCCGCAAGGTGGTGGTCTGATGACGGATTATTAGGACTGGCTTACCCATTGGGGCTCACAGGTAACATCCCTTATTCTTGTTTTCTGTATATTCTTAAAGGCCCTCTCTTATGTCACGATACTTTATATTTAAGGGGACAGTGTGAATGTAGAATCGTGTTACATATCGCATTTTTGGTACATGAGAAGTCACTCATATTCTCTAGTTACACAGTTGACTTAAAAACATGAGAGGTTGCCTGTTCACCAAAGTTTCGTCACTAAAGCGAGTTTGCACAAACATAGTTTGCTAGGGCAACAGCACTACGCACTGAAGGGCCTCATTCAGATTCCCTTGTATGGTCTCAATATGATCATTCAGGCGTTGCGATTTAAGTTTGACTCTGTGCCACCATGTCCGTTTTGTGACTCTGTTTTGTCACACAACAAAAGGTTTTGTAACTTGGTGGAGGATTTTTATTTAACATGGCAGCAGGTATTAGATACATCCGGTAGTCCCCCCAAATATTGATGGCAAGTTCATAAGCCTGGAGGGCGCAACAGAGTAATTGGTTACTGCAGGAGACCAGTTTGGCCTCGCCTGTGACTAAATCTTGTACTTTTTTACCAGTGCATAACTATTCAATATATTCTCACACTATTCAAATTGGTTTAGAATGCTATGTATACTGGTACCTCATAATTACTACAATGTTTTGTATATTAATATTTTTCTTACTTAAAAGTTAATTATATAGTTTTTGGGTCTATTTCATGTCATTTATTATCTGGTGTATCACTCGTTTTTTACTACACACCACACAAAGAAGACGTTGCTCTATATCAAATTATAAAGTGTTAAGGGGGATTTTTTTATTTGTTTTCAAAGTGACTCTCCAATTTGAGAGAAAGCTGTTTGTGTTATTGCTATCTACACTTCAAACTTTTATAATTTCCAAGTTCCATATCATTCTTGTTCTATCTCGCCTCTTTCCCCTACTTTGCATCATTCAGCTGATTTTACTACACTCAATACAATTTTATACCCTTATTCTGGGTCTATTGGCTTTACTCTATACTTTTTGATAGAGTCCTCGCTTTGGGCTTGGGACAAATGTGCTACAATTGCATCAGAAAGGCAGTATAGCTCCTTTAATTTACACCTCATCTTGCTCAAGGCACCAAAGCCGTGTCGTCTGCTCTAAACCTGCAATGTGGTTACATACGAAACGAACACTGTCTCTCCACTCGCACACGTCAACAACACGGACATCAATGCGGAACCTAGTTCAATATATATAAAGTGGCCAAGATGGGGAGTGTTTATATAAGCTCCATTGCATAAGGGTCTGAAGGAGAGCGTCTAGTATGGTGTAATTGGTAGTGAAATCGCCCTGCGATTACTACCCACATGGACGCCCGATCTCCTGCTACCCAAACCATGCAACCAAGATTGCAAATTGTTCATGATTATGGGCAGTTTCCGTCTTGGGTACGGAGTCTCTAGGCAGGTAGGCACCCCAGACGCGGGCCCAACCTTCATGCAGCGGCGCCCACTTTTATTACGCATACGACCCCCGGTTAAGAGTTTCTGGGTATCAAAGCGACATGTGCTCCATGTTTAATTTACCAAAACGCTTATTACAGAGCTTTGCTACTCACAAGGCTATTATATAAGAAAATTACCTCCCTACCGGAAGCACAGAATTTGTAGCCGACGCTTCAAGGAAGGGAAGTCCGGGGTTACAATGAGTAAGTGTGGAAGTGCGGTTTTTTCCCAGTTAATAGTAGCGGAACAGGGGATATGGATATAGGAGCTTCTTATCCCTGGATAATCTGACTCTTGTTCTTGCAATTTGTACTTTTATTACAATAGTACTCAGGTCTAGGACTGTGCTCTTGCTTTAGATAACTGTTCCAAGGAAGACTAAGCGATTCATGCCCTAAGGAATGCGACAAGTCAATTTGCGGGGGTGTCAACGAATTTAATGTTCACTGAGGGCCCGCAATTTTTAATACAGGACCAAAGCGGTTGGGCCAGTTGATTCCAATTTAACATGGTATATAATAATTCAAAATGAATCAGTCAAAGTTTGCATTTATCTGATAGTTTAAAGATGCGCCTCGACGTTTCTTATTGTTCGTTTATGCTGACACGGAGAATGGCTGGTATCACTCGTCTACGAACTACGAATTATTCTTAACTTTTAGGCGAGTACTAGAAAGTAACTTCATGTCAATTACATAGGATGAACCATCTGTGTAGGGCCAAATTCTACCATGAGGAAGCCTTGATTGGGTTCAACAATATCAATTGGACTGTGAGACTAGCAGATTGTGGGCCCAATTTTGTGCCGATCAAACCTGTTGATATCTCGCCACCGCATCCCCTGCTCTTTGTATTTTACTCTCTTCTTTAATAGTTCTTTGTCCTGGTACTTCGTTCTTACTGCGCATATCATCTTCTTATGCAAGCTTAATCTCTCTGTGGGACTACATTACTTTACTGGCAAAAAACAGATCTCATCATGAAGGGTGATTGTCGAACACTAGAAGACGTCGTATAATGGAGATAACGCCAGTACAATTGGTGCAAACAGGACAAGTGGCAGACGTGTGACACGTTAAACACCAGTTTTCTGCATGCTAATATGTCGTAAACTGAGCACCACAGGGTAACCTAATAACATATTTCAATCAAATAGAAAGAATAAACTTCGTGTGTTGATTACGCAGCAGACTATTGGACATTGTGTGAGTATCACATTTGGCCATGTTTGTTTTCATTTTAAGAACTACTCGCCATAGTTGCTCCAGAGCTGATTATGGGCGTGTACCTGTCAGTTTCACAATGTCTCAGAGTGCTTTTGGTCCCCTTCAGCTCTATCCGACCCACGAGAGCTTCGTTTGTGCACACACAATGCGACCAGCCTCATTATTGGTGTACGTAAATGATTGGCGATAGATTTTTAACAACTCCTGTCCTGGGACCACTGCCCAAGTTTCATTAGACCACAGGTTCCTGAATGAATTGACCATCCCACCGGCCGTTGCAGTTGCTGTTCTTACGGCGGGTGTGATCTATATATTGCTCACACCACACTGATTCCAGCTTAATGTGCAACACTGGGTTCCATTTACATGGGGTTATTTAGTCTCTCTTTGCCAGTGGGAGCCATCCTATAAGAGGACAGCGCGTTGTCTTTTCATCTTGTGGCTCTTTTGGAGGCGAATTACACAAGAACATAAAGGAACAGTCTGTGTGGCTGAGGTAGGCAAGTGCGCCCATTTACTTCGCACAAGCCGTGTTGCAGGAAGGAGGGCACTGTACTGTCACCATCTTTATTCCGTTACACCGCAAAGCTCGCGTCAGTGAAGAACAATGGGAATTCTCACTCTTTGTTTGTCCATCGATGGTTAGTCATATATCACAGATCCCTCATCGGAAGGAAATTCTTGTCATTAAATTCATCTTCTTCGGGTCGGTAACTCCTGATTTTTTATGTGGGTGAATTGTTATTCTTTTGGGAGCATTAACGGGATGATAATGATGTAAGATTCCTGCTCTGTGTGCCCTCCCATAGTGTTTGTCTCTCAGACTCCAAAGCCATATTTGCCCACGACAATATTCATCGGACAATAAGCGACCACATGCAAGTACCTATCTTTAACCTTTGGAATACTCTCTGCATATTCTCAAACTCACCAGTGTACTTTTGGTGACTCAGCGCTTCAGTCGAACCCAACTGTTATGAAGGGGGTATATATAGTTTTGTGTATATTTGCCAAGGACAATGACTGTTTAGTGGCTCCAAGTAGTGTGTTCCTAACCTTTATCAGTATTCAATTACAGCTTAGAAATTCATCACAGCTCAACGAATGTAGTCTCACAAAGATAATAATTAATTCATTCTTTTTAACTATTTTTGGATTTTTGAAATCTTTGATAAATAATTACATTTGTAAAGAAAGACTCTCTATTTGTTTTGAGCCACTATTGTCAATTATATAATTCCTCAGAACTATTGTACGCAGTCCCCAGGCGAATTCTAGGAATTGGCCAAAACAAGGCACATTACTAGGTGAGTACTGAACCGTTAATCAAGCGACCCAAGTAAATCACATAGGCTCAGTTAATATAAATTTTTATCCAGACATCCTGTCTCAGTATTCCTTCAACTTCCTTCTCCCCTGGCTCCGCCCTTAAAGTGCATATGACGGGTTAAACTACACATTTCACTAAAACATAGTGAACGTTAGATTTAAGAATTTACCAGTAATGTTGCCCGTTTTCCCCCAGTTTGACAATGTTCGTTAAATGTATGTTACTTCCTGATTGGACATGAGCCGCAGTGTTACCTAGCAACCATATTGTAAACAAAGGACAAACGCCATATAATGAACACAATAGTTATGATTTGAAAAATAATGCCTGATAACACCTTTAGAAAATGTGTCCATTGCATTGTGATAGACTGTCCCTTATTGATGACATCACAGAGGGAATGTTTTAAAACGTACTTCCTGTAACTTTAAATGTAAACATTTTCCTGACAAACTCCACAGGTTCTATCGCACCAAACTGTCATCTGCACTTTAACTCTAGAGCTCACGCTCTAAAACCAGGTCCAGTCTTACCAGACCAGAACCAGACCAGACCAGAACCAGACCAGACCAGAACCAGACCAGACCAGAACCAGACCAGAACCTTACAGCCAGAAAGAGCTGACAATGAAAAAGTCCTAAACATTTGGACCATCAGAGCCTTTCCCGCCGTGGGACACTGCTGTGGGAGCACAGAGCCGGCCAGAGTCAGTCCAGTGCAGCTCTTAGCGTTGTTAGCGTTGTTAGCGTTGTTAGCGTTAGCGTTGTTAGCTCCTGGGAGCAGGTTGTGTTGCAGCCCAGTGCTAAGCGCCCTCAGGCTCATGCAGTAACCTCTGATTTTAACATGCAGGAGCCAGAACGCAAACTTTCAGAACCCTCGGTGTGAGAACACCCCCCTGATTGGCAGGGAGTCCCCTCCACCCTCTGTAAGTGCACACTCTCTAGAACTCACTGCTCCACGCCCCTCCAACGGCCACACGGAGAGGGCGGGGCACTGGAGGGCGGGGCCCTCAACAGACCAGACGGACCTCACACTAGACCTCACACCAGGCCTCACACCAGGCCTCACACCAGGCCTCGCACCAGACCTCGCACCAGACCTCACACCAGACCTCGCACCAGACCTCACACCAGACCTCACATCAGACCTCACACTAGACAGACCTCACACCAGACAGACCTCACACCAGACGGACCTCACACTAGCCACCTCACACCAGGTCCTCGCACCAGACCTCGCCACACCAGACCTCGCACCAGGCCTCGCACCAGCACCCTCGCACCAGACCTCCGCACCAGACCTCACACCAGACTCCACACCAGACCTCACACCAGACTCACACCAGACCTCATACCAGACCTCATACTAGACCTCATACTAGACAGATCTCACACTAGACCTCACACTAGACCTCACACCAGACCTCACACCAGACCTCACACCAGACCTCATACTAGACCTCATACCAGACCTCATACCAGACCTCACACCAGACCTCACACCAGACACCTCACACCCAGACAGACCTCACACCAGACAGACCTCACACTAGACAGACTTCACACTAGACCTCACACCAACCAGACAGACCTCGCACCAGACAGACCTCGCACCAGACAGACCTCACACCAGACAGACCTCGCCACCAGACAGACTCGCACCAGACAGACCTCACACCAGACACGACCTCGCCACCAGACAGACCTCGCACCAGACAGACCTCACACCAGACAGACCTCACACCAGACGGCACCCACACTAACTCCCCCCGCCCGCTCTGCCCGTCACGTGTCCCGCGGCCGTTGGAGGAGCGTGCCCCCGGCCCCCCTCAGACTGAATGTGTCCCGTGTTGCAGGAGGAGGTCATTTTGGCAGCCACAGAATGTAAAAGGCTCTATTTCTGATGTAACTGTGGGCGCCGTCTTTGTTTTACCGGCGGGCGTGACCTCTTTACGTTCACCGCGGCCCACTTTGAGACGAGCAACGCTGAGCCCACCCCCTTCCCCTCCTCCTCCCCTCCCCCCTCCCCACTGTCCCCACACTCTTGTCTGTGTGCATTAGCTGGTGTGTGTTTCTCTGTTCTCACCCTCACATCACAGTGTCCGGAGCGAGCCCCTGACCAGGCCCTGACCGGGGGACGCCGCGACGCCGGCGACACCTCGACACCGGCTGCACGACCACCCCCCCGTCGGACTGTCACTGTTTGATTTCAGATGATTGGGACTAACTCACGGGCTAACCACGACGGCTAACCTACTACATCAGAACTAGAGCACTAACTTCAACCAACCAAAAAATGACAAATAACCCGAACGAGCTAATGCTGCTGCCGTAATCAAGAGCCGGCTGTCCAAATGACTTAACGCCGCGTGTGTGTGTGTGTGTGGTGTGCGTGTGCGTGTTGTGTGCGTGTGTGTGCGTGTGTGTGTGTTGTGTGTGTGTGTGTGTGTGTGCGTGTGTGTGTGTGTGGTGTGTGTGTGTGTGTGTGTGGTGTGCGTGTGTGCGTGTGCGTGTGTGCTGCGTGTGTGTGTGTGTGTGTGTGTGTGTCATCTGCCGTTTTAAATGTCACTGTGAAGCAATCAAAGCAGGTTTAATATCAACGCGGTTACAACAATATCATTTAACAAAATCACATAAACAGGACAAAATGTTTTTTAATTATCTTGAGCTTTGTCAGAACTAGTCGACACGGCAACACAAACACAGTATTATTTTATTTTGTATTTTATTGTTATCGTTATTATTTGTTATTATTTATTATTATTATTATTATTATTATTATTATTATTATTATTATTATTGTGTAATCGAAAATCGGTTGAACGTTTCAAGCCGATCCCTTAGTATCGATTCCGAGGGTACATGTCCGTGGGGTAACGCCCCTGACGCGGCCGCCCACCTCACCTCCTGCGGTTGACCTTACGTTTGTGTTTTCGGGGTCTGTTTCAGCGAGACTGAAAGAAATGTATGACCTTTTTAACACTTTTTTAATACCTCAGAATTTCTTTTTATTTTTTATCAAGACTTCACCGCGACTAATCGAACATTTAACACCATAAACGAGTGGTTAATGATTAAAAGCAAAGAATATTTTAGTTAAATGCCATTCTGGGTGTAAACCCTGCTTTTTGGGCCTTTCCACAGCGTTCTGGAACATCTCGTCTTTAGAACTAAATTGCATCTTCTAACAAAACTTGAATACTCCTGTTTTTCATCTACTTTAATACTTTCTGAGATCCCGCGGGCACAAAGAAACCCGTTGATATTAAACCTGATGCTGGTTCCCGTTGCGCGTGGCTCCCGTGTGGCTCCGCCCCTAACGCCGCCCTCTCTCTCCGCAGTACACGTCCAGCATGAGGGCCAAGTACCTGGCCACCAACCGGCCCGAGCAGAACCGCCGCTCCGTGCCCAACGAGCAGCTGGACCCCTCGAGCCGGCCCCACCCCAGCGCCCGCCCCCAGTCCTCGGTGCACTGAGCCCCGCCCCCTCCAGGACGCCCCTCCCCCTCCTCCTCCTCCCCCCTCCGCACAGCAGCCGACGCTAAAGCTGAAGCTGAGGCGCCTTTGCTCCACACAATCCGCGACTACCACAGCTCCTCTGGGTTCTCTACACTGCCCCCCGGAGGAGAGCACGGTTACGACGCCAACAGATCCCTCCAGGTTTTAGCGTACACTTTTACCACGGGTCAGTTCGGTGCGTTTGTCGGCATTAAATCGAGTAATTCTCCTTCCGCTTTAATTCTGTCTTCACGGAGTTCTAACGGAGCGACGCTGAAAAGATAGATATTTAAAGAACACGGACGGATAATCTAACAAACTGTGTCAAAGAATGCATCCCTGTTTATTATGGTACGCGTTTTGTGTCTCAATGCTAATGCTAATGCTAGCTTAAACCTTAAAACTCAAAACAGGCGATGAAATAACCGATACAAATGATTGCCAAGTCGGTTGTTTTTATGCCCAAAATAATTCAGACTGTTTTAAAAGTAAAAAAAAAAATCATGTATTTTAGGTTAGCATTAGCATTAGCATCAGCACATCTGCCTTTGTAAACACAGGCGTATTCTCAGGTGAAGTGGGTACATCGTGACACTTTTTTACACGCAATCTTTAAATAATCCCACATTTTTGGCGCTGCTTTGGAAAAACCTCCATTAAAAAAATAAATTATGGCGGAAAGTGATTGACGGGAGAAGCTGGGCACATACTCGTGTACTTTCTTTGATTATTATGACTTTTAAAAGATTTTTATTGTATTTTTATTTTAAGTCTTCTCGAAAACGACCGTGCTGCTAATTTTAATATCTGAAATGGCGTCACCCATTTTGTCGCCAGCAGAGGGCATCGCACACTGAAGCCAACCGAGTGTTTTAGGTTTTTTTTGTTTGTTTTTGTATACAACATTTTTATATCTTTTAATTCAAAACAAGAAATTGTTTGACAAACGTGCCCAAAAAAGCCCCAAACGCGAAGCAGCCGCACCGGCCTGACCGCGGGCGCGCACCGCCGGCGACCCCCCGGCCGCCGCACACGCCGCAGGCACCACGTGTAAAATAGTGTGTAAATAGAATCGTGTGCACTGATAAAAAAAAAAAAAGAAAGAAAACACAGTGGATGCATTACTGGTACTGTACTGTCTGTTCGTCATGGCTGTCACTCATACAAAAACATGAGATTAATAATAATAATAATAATAATACTATGTGGGATTAATAATTCATAAGTGGTAGAAAGGTGAGTCGGACAGAGCCATGTTTAGAGTAGAAAGTGCACACACGCCACATTCGCTTAAACTCCAAACTAATGTAACTTGAATTTTTCGAGAGTTTGGCCAGTGTTTTTGCCACGGACTTGAAGCGGGAGAGACAAGTGGACGTTTTGGGAATCACATGTGCCAAAAAAAACAACAACAACAACACAACAACATTATTGCCTGATTTTGTTTGTCTCTTACTGCCTCCACACCGACGGGAGCGAGGGGGCCGACCTCCCCGCCGCGTGTACATACAAGGACGGAGCATCAAGGCATGGGTCACTGAGGCGGAAGGGAACCGCCCGACCACCCCCCGCGCCGCGTCCAGCCCGAAAGCGCGCCCGCGTCTCCGGCCGTTCCGTGAGCCGGGATGATGCGATACTGTGACGAACTATTGTGGTTTTCTGTTGGCCTGGACCGCCATCTGGACCGCCATCTGGACCGCCATCTGGACCACTGGACGCCATCCCAAAAGGTTTCGGACGTTTCCACGGCAGGCGTTACAGAGGTGGGCAGATGTCGCGCGTTCACGTCGACTCGTGACGTTTCGCCACTTGGAAAACGAGCTCGGTCACGCTCTTTGAAATAAGGAATCCGGTAAGTAAACGTTTCCCAGCTGCTCCGAGATCGTTTTCTACGGATCGTTTGTCAAGTTTGAGCCTTTGCATTTTAAACCCATGCACTTTTATGACTCAAAACTCACTAATCATGGACGTGTTCAGGGTCCAAAACAATAGTTGAATATGAGAGTGTCCGCTGAAATGTGACGAATGATTAAATGAACGTTAGAAGTGACACACGGACTCGAGCGTCTCGTGAATTACGGTTCAAATCGTACTTTTAATCCGTCATATTTGTGGTTTGTCCCACTTTATCAAAAGCACCTCCAAAAACGTAACTTTCAGACGAAGGCGTTTGAGAACATTCAATACTTTGGAACTCAAAAATAACAAAGAATGTGAATTTTCGCGTACGTTTCACGCCGTTTTCCATTTCGGGTGGCAGAGTCGTTTGCCCCTGATCTCTGCCCACCTCTGGCTGCTCAGAACGACTCTGCAGACACGGCCCACAACCATGTTTACAAGAAGAAGAAGAAGAGTGACACAAAACGCTCCCGTCCGAACTGCAGTCGGCCACAACGTCACGCTTTCATTCACACCGATTCTTCCAAAAGAAAAAGAGCAGAATTCAGAATATTAATCTTGACTTGAGTCGTTTTTATTTTGATTTTTTTACTGGGCAACTGTAGAGTAAAACTGGAAGAGCGAGTGTGGGGACATTCGGCAAAACGATCGCGGTCGGGAAGCGTAACCCCACAATGCCGAGGTGCTAACAACCGCACATGTGCAACGCCTTACACCACTACACCGCCGGCGGGCACTGGTTTAGTGACGTGAAATGATCTGCCCGAGTGTTGAGGGAAACGAACTCCTCTGGGAAGTCACTGAACCCGCGCATACAGAGTCAGAAATGCATTCAGAAGATGTGGCTCGGTCGGGCAAAAGGGAATCGCTTTTCACAAGCACAAGTCGTTTTCGTTTCACTGCCCGAGGTCCGATTTGTACAGACGTTTAAAAAAAAAAGAAAGAAAAAAACAAACAAACAAGTATTTCCACCTGATGCATTCCGGGTGACGTAGTTTCTAAAAATAGTGTCGTAACTCAAAGCACTTAACATTGGACCATCTTTGTACAGTGTTTTAATATTGGGGGTTCTTTTTTTTTTTTCTTTTCTTTTTTTAAAATGGACGACCACTTTTTAGCTGGACAATCTCACGAGAGGCGTTCCAATGCTACCTACACTCGGAGGGTCCGGTCACTGCTAAAGGCCTTTTCGTAATGTTTCTAAACCACTGTTCATATCACCTTTGTCTTGTAATAACTTAAAAACTCTAGCTGTTTAGTGGGAGGCAGAGGCAGGAAGTGTTTTCTCTCAATGGCGGTGAATGGATTTGATGGTAACCTGTAGCCACGTTTCCACTGGTTCACTTTGGAGCGGAGCAGGGCGGCCGGAAGTGTCTCCGCCGTCTTAAACTGGGCCGGTTCATTTAAAGTCATTCAAAAAGGTGGAGCTTTTAGAAGTACTTGCTCCTGCGGCGTGTCCGGCTCGCGGTCGGCTCCCAGAACGCTTTAGCGCGAGATGATTGGACGAGAGAGCGAACGCAAAAACAAGACGGAAAAATTTGGACAAAACGCTGACTTGATCTTGTGATAAACCACCATATTTCCACTGATGCTAACTTATATGTGGAGCCCGCAGAAGGAGCAAAACAAAGCTAGCAAAGCACGTTAGCATTAGCCTAACGTTTCCTGTTTAATCGACGACCCAAAATCTGGTATTTCCAGGTCGTAATGCGTCACATGATCCAAACAAACGCATTCCAAACGCGGCGTGGAGGCTTTGCACAGAAGGCAAAGAAATGAGGCAAAACTGTTCCCGTTTACGCTAGCTTTAGCCACGCCCCTCGCACACACAAACTTGGAATTTCTAAACATCTTTTTGTGAATCGCTGCGATGGGCCTCAAAAGTATAATTCAGGTACGATTTAAGATGTTATTTTTGAAGAAAACGTTGGTCGTGTTGAGTGGCGTCGAGCTCGAACCTGAACCGTCCCCGAAGCGCTCTGAAGTGAACCGCCCGGGCGGAAACGTGGCCCTTGTAACTGTTCTGTAACCACGCGAGGCGACGAGCAGGAAGCAGACCCTCCTCCAGAAAGGTCACGCCGTGCACCTTCACATTTGAGTGGGGATAGGTCGACACCGGCATGAGGGGCTCGTGTAACAGGGCCGCGCGAGAAGAGGGTCCCAAATGTGGCCGATTCGGGAACGAGACCGAGCTGCCATGTTTTTTCTATTGCTGTTTTTATCATTTACAACTAAAATATTAATGATGTACATGTCCAAACTGTGGTAATGATATCATTCAGCCTGGAATAAATGTTTTGAAATGAATAAACGCGACTTTAACTGACCTGAATCTGCGCTTTCATTCCGGGCTCCAAACGACGGTCGTTTCAGTGGTCATTATTTTACATTTTCACCAAATAAAAGGTTGTAATGTGCCGATACAGGGGGTCTACGGATGGTACACTTTGTTTTTGATGAGACGCTACGATCAAAGACCCCGGTTTCTTTATTTCGGTAATTGTTGGTCACGTGTATTTTAGGGCCATTTTATTTTAGGGTCACTTTGCATGAAACACTGAAGTACATTTAAGACTTTAGAATGAAGAAAATGAAGACGTTTCATGAGGTAAATGTAAAATGTGAAACCCAAAGAGCAAAGTTCGGAGGTAGATTTATGAATGAACCTGGCAAAGTATTTCCAGAAGGTGGCGGTGTTGGGACATGACCAGAAGAGGTGAGTGACTGTTTCAGAGTTTGACTGACAGATGTCCTGAGGTCGCTTTAAACTGGATAACGGCGATGAAGGCGTTCGTGTTGCCAGGTTGAACATACGGGACGGGACAATTCTTCACAAGAGGTTTCTGATTGTGCTTTGGATGAATGAGGACATTTGTTAGTTTTGTCTTTTATTTTCATGATTTTGTTTGTTTTGTCTTTTTGCTTTACGTGGTCTGGTCTTTTGTCTGTTCATGTGCACGAAGATCAGCAAAAAGAGATGATTCATCTCAAGGCACAATCTGAAAGAAACATGGAAACGAGACCATCGTAAAGACTCTGCTGCCTTTGCTATATCCATGTTGCCTCACGATGTCACAAGGTCCACCGATGCCCACAAGGTCCACGATGCCCACGACGCCCACGATGCTCACCATGTCCACGAGGTTCATGAGGTTCACGAGGTTCATGAGGTTCAGAGGTCCACATGATTCTGGAGACCAGGACCACACCAGGGCTCCAGTCTGGTCAGTTTAAATACTGTAGTAACACAGGGAGCCAGCAGATGGCAGTATCCACTCAGCCAGAGGTCAGAGGTCACGTCCCAACACAGAATACTGAACACCGCAGTAACAGGTATTTACTGTTCACGGCCCAATCAGAGTACTGCATTCTGAATACTTCAATACTTCTGTTCAGAGGGAACGCTCCGTTGGAAGGACGTGGCTCCGTTGGAAGGACGTGGCTCCGTTGGAAGGACGTGGCTCCAGTTGGACGGACGTGGCTCCGTGACGGACGTGGCCGTTGGACGGACGTGGCTCCGTTGGACGGACGTGGCTCCGTTGGACGGACGTGGCTCCGTTGGACGGACGTGGCTCCGTTGGACGGACGTGGCTCCGTTGGACGGACGTGGCTCCGTTGGACGGACGTGGCTCCGTGGACGGACGCTGGCTCCGTTGGAACGGACGTGCTCCGTTGGACCGGACGTGGCTCCGTTGGACGGACGTGGCTCCGTTGGACGGACGTGGCTCCGTTGGACGGGCTGTGGAGGACGCGGCTCTGAACCAGTTTTCATCTTAAAATTATGAATGGAAACAAATGATCTGTAAATCTGAAACATTTACATAAATAACAAAATAGTGATAGAATGAACAAATGCAGGCTTTTTTTAGAGGCGCTGCATGTGTCACATGATCATTCATGTACAGGAAGTTAAACAAATAAGTATTATGTATTATTAAATAAGAAAAATAGTAAATATAAGAAAATCATCAAAATGATTGTCATTTATGTAAATTGTACATTAAAAGATGACCTTTTTTAAGTTAATTTGTCATGTACATAATAAAAGATGTATAAAATGATCCTTCACTTGAACCCATAAAACCTGTAGAAGAAGAAGAAGAGAAGAGAGAAGAGCGCAAAACATTTCAGTTTGAAATGTCAGATCCTTTTCCCTTCAGCGTTCGCCGACGAAGCGCCAAAGCCACGAGGAAAACACGTCCGCTTCAAAGAAAGCCAAATTGAATGTGTAAAAAATACCTTTTTATTTCAATGTAAATTACACAGATCTGGACTTCATTTGAGACTTGGAACAAACGTTACAAAGACATGAACAACTTTAAAAGCTCACAGTGGATTTAACCCCTGACGAACACCTTTAAAGAGATATACTCAAGGAGGCAGAACCTTAAAGGAGTAAACCAACAGTGAAGAGCAGAACACCTTTAAAAGAGAGTAATACTCAACAGTGAAGAGCAGAACACCTTTAAAAGAGAGTAATACTCCAACAGTGAAGAGCAGAAACACCTTTAAAAGAGAGTAATACTCAACAGTGAAGAGCAGAACACCTTTAAAAGAGAGTAATACTCAACAGTGAAGAGCAGAACACCTTTAAAAGAGAGTAATACTCAACAGTGAAGAGCAGAAACACCTTTAAAAGAGAGTAATACTTATAAGTGAAGAGCAGAACACCTTTAAAAGAGAGTACTTTAAGGTGAAGAGCAGAACACTTTAAAAGAGAGTACTTTAAGGTGAAGAGCAGAACACCTTTAAAAGAAGAGTACTTTAAGGTGAAGAGCAGGTCAGACCAGTTCCTCCAGAACACCGCACTGAAAACATTTAAAGCTCTTCCTCACTCGAGATGGAAAAACCAAAAAGGCGTCAGGCATCCAAACCCCGCCCCTCCTGCTGCCGTCTCAGAGAAACCTTCATCATCCAAATAAAAAAGAACTCCATCGACCGATTAATCGACCAAAGGCTTCGAGTTTGCTTCTTCTACGTGGGAAAACACTCCCGCGTCACGTCATCATCGAACGGGATCAGGACCATTTTAGACTCCTGGTCCAGTGCAAAGGTCACACGTTAGACTCCTGGTCAGTGCAAAGGTCACAAAGGTCACATTTAGACTCCTGGTCCAGTGCAAAGTCACAGGTCACAAAATTTTAGACTCCTGGTCCAGTGCAAAGGTCACAAAGGTCACATTTTAGACTCCTGGTCCAGTGCAAAGGTCACAAAGGTCACATTTTAGACTCCTGGTCCAGTGCAAAGGTCACAAAGGTCACATTTTAGACTCCTGGTCCAGTGCAAAGGTCACAAAGGTCACACGTTAAGACTCCTGGTCCAGTGCAAAGGTCACATGTTAGACTCCTGGTCCAGTGCAAAGGTCACACGTTAGACTCCTGGTCCAGTGCAAAGGTCACATGTTAGACTCCTGGTCCAGTGCAAAGGTCAAAAACATCTTCACAAATGAACACGGCTCCAGCTAAAACAGGAAACGCACCGTCACATCCTGGTTCAGGAATGGCACGCGACAACCTGAGCCAAAACTGAACCCGCTTTGTACCGGCTCCAGACCGGCTCCAGACCGCTCCAGACCGGCTCCCAGACCGGCTCCAGACCGGCTCCAGACCGCTCCAGACCGGCTCCAGACCGGCTCCAGACCGGCTCCAGACCGGCTCCAGACCTGGTTTAGTCCCATTTCAGTGGCATGTTACATAAAGCTGCAGAAATATCGTAAACACATCGAGAAGTAAAAGCCCGATTTCAATAATAATAATAAACCTGATAAATAATGATTGTTTCCCAGTCCACGATTAGTCCAGGTTCAGACCCGGTTTAGTCCTGGTAGCAGCTGTAAACCCCAAGTCACCAAGTCGTCGGTCAAGTCTATGAGCAGGAGACCGGTTTTAGTCCTGGTCTAGCCTGGTCTAGTCCTGGTCTAGATTCTTCATTTGATCGATAAACGTATTATTCGGATCGCAATGTAATAATTATGACAGTTTTAATTAATAAATTAACTTAGTGTTCACGCCTTGTGAAACCTGGTCGAGTCCGGTCGGTCTTCAACCATCTTCGGGATTCATCCTGGTCACAAAGTCTTGATTCAGATCAGTCTATGAGCAGTGGACTGGGTTTAGTTCTGGTTTGGACCCGGTTTGGACCCGGTTTGGGCTGGTCAGCTCAAGTACCCGGTCACCACGTCTCCGTCGCCGTCGAAGTCTACGAGCATCGGTCTTCTCTCGTAGTTTGAGACCTCGATCTCTTCGGAACTGGACGAGTGGATCGAGATGGTCTCAGTTTGGTTGGATTCGGCGGATTCGTCGTCCTGGAGGTCTTCAGGCAGGACTTCCTCGGCCTCCAGGACCCCGAAAGTCCCGGCCTCAAGTCCGAATCTTGGTCTGGACCCGATGATCTGGACAGGGCTGCAGACCGTTTCAGACGGCAGCGCGGAGACTCTCTCCTTCTGCGGGTTTAGGATCTGTTCAAGACACAAAGCAGATGAACTCTAAATGTTCAGACAGAATGTGGTGTTCCAGATGGACCAGGCCCAGAGTTCTGTCTCAGTCTGTGGTATCATGTCACACATCGAGAAACCACGGCCCTGGGGTCCCCAAACCGGACACCCTACGACCCCTGACTGCACCTAGAAATTCTGTCAATAAAAGCGATGAACTGAACCGGGGACAAAGCGCAGCCCTGAGGAGCATCTCAATGATGTTTTCAGAAAAGCAACAGAAGTGGTTCTAGAGCCTCGATCTGTTCTGCAGAAGAGCAGGGGGGCTTCAGGTGACGCTGGAGCAGGGGGGGAGCTGTGGGGGGCCCTGATAAACTGAGTAATGAGTTGTTAATAAGATATCTAAAATGCACACGTCTTGGTTGAGGGCCCAAAGTCCCACAGGGCTGTGATTTATGCAATATTTACAAAAGGATATTTATTCCAAAATAACTTGAGAGGTTCATGTTCAGGATGTTCTACAGAAATAAACCCAGAAGTATTTTTTACATGTTGGATTTTTGATTTTTCCCCCTGTAACTGCACTTTTACTCGAGTACTTCTTCCTCTGTTGCATTTGAAGGACGTCATGAAGGTCACGTCAGGATACAGGAGCTAGAGGCCTGGTCCCCGGTCCCTGGTCCAGGACTGGGTTTGGCTTTAGTCCTGGTCTAGACTCACCAGTGTCTGTGGAGTTGGGACTTTTGGAAAAATCCAGGCTCGACTTTTCCAAATTGCCATGGTCAAACCAACGATCACGAAAACGAAGACGGCGACGGACAAACCGGCGACCAACCAGAGCCCCCCGTCACCTCCACCTGACAGAACACGAGTCGGAGTGAAAAGCTTTCCAAAAACGCACGTGAGTTTGTCTGCAGTAGCACAGACTGACCAGAGAGGCAGACGGGCCCCGGGTGCAGGACTCGGATGCTCTCTTGTCCTCTCTTGATGGTTCCGCTCACGTTCACGCAGGAAGAGCCTTCAGGAAGATCCACAGGGACTCTACACACCTTGTCCTCACAGCGAGTGGGCTTCTGCAGCAAGGGCACAACCTGAGTCAGTATTATTCAGCTAAAAGTGAGGACTATTAGTAATAATAGTAATAATAGTAATAGTAATAATAATAATAATAATAATAATAATAATAATAATAATAATTATAATAATAATAATTATTATTATTATAATAATAATAGAAAATATCATTTAAAAATATGATGATTATTATTTTTATTTTTTTTTAAATATGATTTTTATTATAAATATACAAAATTATGATGATTATGAATAAAAAAAATATTACTATAATTATTTTTATTATTATGATGATGATGAATAATTTAAAAAGTATTGTAAAGTAGTGAAGGCGCTCCACGACTCTCACGTTCTTCGTGAAGACTGAGATGACGGAGCCTTTGATGGTCTTCAGTTCTTCATAAACGAGCAGTGGGTTTTCTAAGGTCAGAGTGGCTCCTGATTTGTCCTTGCTCAGCTCCCCCGGAGGAAACGTCAAATTACCTGCAAGAAAAAAGCAATGCAGACCCTCGTGACCGCGCCCTGGGCGTGTCCTGCTCCGCCGGGGCTTTACTCACAGGTGACGTGTACAGTTTTGTACATGTTGTAGCTGAAGGAGGGGGAGGGGCTCGGGGCCGACCGCTTTGCCTCTTGAACTGCTGTGATGTAGACGACCAGGTATTCTAACATCTGCGTCTCGCTCTGCCACACGAAGTCCCTCAGATCGAACTCGTGATTCAGAGTCTTGGCCTCAGAGTGTCTGCAAACAAAAACACAAGAGTCAGGTCCAAACCCGGGTCCAAGCGAAGACTAAAAGTGACGTTCGTGGTGTCGATGGTCCTAAGGCCTCGGGTTTGTCCACCGTCTGCAGTCAAATGGTGTGTCTTACTTTCCGCTGCCGTCGAGCTGGACGGTGAACTCTGTGGCGTCTCAGAGCTGTAGTTCCAGAAGACTCGAGGCTTGTGGTCCGAGCACTGGACCGTCACGTTCTGTGGAGCGGGAACCAGGCCTGAGGAGACACGAGAGGAACGTCAAAGTGTGCAGTCGGTGGGCGCGTGTGCGGTCGGGTGGGCGCGGTGTGCGGTTGGGTGGGCGCGGTGTGCGGTCGGGTGGGTGCGGTGCGGTCGGTGTGGCGCGGTGCGGTCGGGTGGCGCGGGTGTCGGTCGGTGGCGGGGCGTCGGTTGCGGCGCGGTGTGCGGTCGGTGTGGCGCGGTGTGCGTCGGGTGGGTCGCGGTGTGCGGTCGCGGGTGGGCCGTTGTGTGCGGTCGGTGGTCGGCGTGGGCGCGTGGTGCGGTCGGGTGGGCGCGGTGTGCGGTCGGGTGGCGCGGTGTGCCGTCGGGTGGGCGCGGTGTGCGTCGGTGGGCGCGGTGTGCAGTCGGGTGGGGCGGTGTGCAGTCGGTGGCGCGTGTGCAGTCGGGGTGGCGCGGGTGCAGTCGGCGTCGATGTGAGGCGGGTGGCAAATTGTTTGGTGAAAGAACGCCCTCTGCAGGGAACGAATCGTCTCTCCACGGTTTAAGCTGGAGCAGGTCAGGGGGTTCTCGCAGGTCGGGGGGGTCATGTCCTGCAATCACTGAGCCCGTCCACGTGAAACAAAAACTGTCACGAAGCTCGACGTCTTCTCTGTCCACACAAACGAACAGAAGTGATTTGTTCTCAACAGCCTCAGAAAGTCGAGATTGTTAAAGTCTAAATCAAAGTTCTCATGATGACTTACTTTGGTCATTATTTATCATGGTTTTACTGCAGTTTGTGAAGAACTTTGGAAAATTAAGAGTTCAAAATGACAGGAAGTCGATCTGACGCCCTCTGTGATGTCATCAGCGTGCGACGCAGAGACAGTTGATACTTAACTGACACTTTCCTGTCAGTTTAAACCGTCGTTCCACAAAATGACGGCGTTCTATGGCGTTATCGTGCGTCAGATCAGAACTGTAGCGTCGTTTATGTGGATTCTGGCTCTTGTTTACAGTCTGGTTGCTAGGTAACAGCGGTGGAATGACCTCTACCCATGTCATATTTGTGCTCATGTCCAACCAGGAAGTACAATTATAAACTTGGATGGTCAAACTGGGACAAATGTTGGGTCAAATCTGAAATGCTCTTGTGTTCCGCGCGGGTCTGAACGCTCAAATTGACGCCGTACATTTAATATTAACGCTATATTCACTTCACATAGCGATATTTTGAAGCGTCAGAACAGAACTGCAGAACACGCTGCCTTGACGAGCCTTTGGAGTGAGTCCAAAGGTCGTCAGCTCGGAAATGAAGCAAAGGATCATGGTCCATGTAGTTCCCTCCAGTTTGAGCTCTTCTGCGGCAACAGAACGGGGCGGAGCAAAGGAACCTGTAATCCAGTCCTGTCAGAGAGAACATTCCATATCTCCCTTTCCGAAACACTGAATCTGTGGCCACACCCAGCTGTTGTGCCCCTGAGCACGACACTTTACGCAGCAGACGACACAACGAAGACGAGCGTGTTGTTTTCATGCCTTTGCTCGGCTGCAGAACCAGGTGTGGCTCTGAACTTTGGCCCTCACATTTCCTTATGGACGTTCACCTTCAAACTTCCTCCAGATCCAGGACATACTTCACTGCTGAATCACAGAACAAGGACCGCAAGGTTACCCGCGGCAACCACCGCGGCAACAACCACGGCAACAAACGTTTTACTATTGTGCCAACTCAAAACGGACAATTCTACTTTGAAACGAGCACTTCACAGAACAAACCTCATGAGGCAAAAGTCGGTCGTCCAGGGGTCGTCCAGGGGGTCGTCCAGTGGCGTAGGGTCGTCAGGGTCCCGAGTCAGTGGTCGCCAGGGGTCCCGAGGTCGATGAGTCCAGGGGTCCCGAGGTCGACGTCAGGGCTTCCGAGGCGGTCGTCGTCATCAGCGGTCGTCCAGGGTCGTCCAGGTCGAGGGTCCAGGGTTCCGAGGTCGAGACGTCCAGGGGTCGAGTCTCCAGGGGTCATCCAGGGGTCGTCCAAGGGGTCGAGTTGTCCAGGGTCCCGAGGTCGAGACGTCCAGGGGTCCCGAGGTCAAGTTGTCCAGGGGTCGTCCAGGGGTCCCGAGGTCGAGTCGTCCAGGGGGTTCCCGAGGTAGATGTGTCCAGGGTCCCGAGGACGAGTCTTCCAGGGGCCGAGGACAGTCTTCAGGGTCCCGAGGCGAGTCTTCCAGGGGTCGTCCAGGGGTCCTGGGGTCGAGTCGTCAGGGGTCGAGTCGTCCAGGGTCCGAGTCGTCCAGGGGTTCCGATGTCGAGTCGTCCAGGGGTCGTCCAGGGTCGAGTCGTCCAGGGTCCCGAGTTGAGTCGTCCAGGGGTCCCGAAGTCGAGTCGTCCAGGGGTCAATTGTCAATTCCTGATTGAGTGACCGCTCCTTAAAGCTGCACTGCGTAACATTTCTGTCAGAAGTTCTGAGGGGAAAATGTGATTGCTTCGCCTAGAATAGCATTAAACTCATCTCCATGGAACAGCAGCTCAGGCCATTACACACTTCTTACAAAGAGTCTGTACCGGAGTCAAACTCAAACAGAACTGTGCAATCAGATGTGCTTATTTCATCGGTCATTTGAACCAAAACACACGTCTGACCCTGCATGTCCCTGATTGGCCAATCCACCTGCCAACCACGCCCATCTGAACTGTAGGAAATCTGAATCAGAAGAAGGGAGTTTCCTTCTCCAGAAAAGTTACAAAAATGAGAATTATGCCAAATATCTTTATACAGAAGAAGAATATAATGTTCCGACACGTTGTTCAGCCTCTTCTTAGATGATAAACACATAAATCTCTGACTCGTGAGCAGATGAAGATGTCACATGTGAGCAGCCAGTCCGACACCTTCTGGTCCGTTCCACATAAATCAGTTTCAGAGTCTGGGCGGTGGTGAACGTGAAAACTGGAGGTTCCATTTGGCTCTGGACTCCGACATACGCACAAAGTCTTGATGTATAAAAAGACTGAAGCCACTTGGTTTCACTGGATCATGTCTGAGCAGGAGAGTTTCAGCACTGTTCCACCTTTGATTTACTGCCATTTACAAGGCCGGGGCCGGGGACAGGCCGGGCCGGGGCCAGGCCGGGGCCGGGGACAGGCCGGGCCGGGACAGGCCGGGGCGGGGACAGGCCGGGGCCGGGGCGGACAGGGCCGGGGCCGGGACAGGCCGGGGCCGGGGACAGGCCGGGGACAGGCGGGGGACAGGGCGGGGACAGGCTGGGACAGGCCGGGGCCGGGACAGGCCGGGACAGGCCGGGGCCGGGGACAGGCGGGGCCAGGCCGAGAACAAAGCCGGGGGGCGGGCCGGGGCAATAATGGATTTGGATCTGTTGTATTTGCACTCAGTGAAAGAGAACGTTGGTTTGCTCCACGACGAGGAAGTCGTGTCCAAGAACATGACAGAAGCCGCTTTATGTCACCCAAAAGAAGTGACAGAACCAGACGGGCTCGGGCCTGGTCCAGGACCCGTTCTGACCGGGCTCGGGCCTGGTCCAGACTCCCACATTACGCCTCAGAAAGTGGTGAGGCACTAAAAAGCCTCTTGTCGGCATGGTTACCTTTCACGACTGATCCAGGACCAGATAAGGTTGAAATATGGAGACTATGAAAATAGTTATTCTTTTATGACATTTCTCATGTAATATTGCCACAGTCTGAGACACAACAGTATGTGTGCGTTTTAGAGCGTTGTTTTAGAGCGTTTTAGAGCGCGTTTAGAGTGTGTGTTTTAGAGCGTGTTTAAGAGGGCGTTTTAGAGCGTTGTGTTTTATTGAGGGCGTTTTAGAGGGGCTGTTTAGAGCGCGTTTTAGAGCGCGTTTTTAGAGCGCGTTTTAGAGCGTGTGTGTTTTAGAGCGTGTTTTTAGAGTGTGCGTTTTAGAGCGTGTTTTAGAGCGCACGTGTTTAAGAGCGTGTTTTAGAGCGCATTTTTAGAGCGGTGTTTAAGAGCGCGTTTTTATGAGCGTGTTTAAGAGCGCGTTTTAGAGCGCGTTTAGGAGCGCGTTTTAGAGCGCGTTTAAGAGCGCGTTTTAGAGCGCGTTTTAGAGCGTGTTTTAGAGCGCATTTTTCGAGCGTGTTTAGGAGCGTGTTTTAGAGGTGTTTTAGAGGCGTTTTAGAGCGTGTGTGTTTTTAGAGCGTGTTTTAGAGAGTGTTTTAGAGTGTGCGTTTTAGAGCGTGTTTTTAGAGCGCACGTGTTTAAGAGCGTGTTTTAGAGCGCATTTTAGAGCGTGTTTAAGAGCGGTTTAAGAGCGCGTTAATTAGCGCGGTTTAGAGCGCGTTTTAGAGCGCGTTTAGAGCGCGTTTAAGAGCGTGTTTAAGAGCGTGTTTAAGTAGTCGTGTTTAAGAGCCGTTTTAGAGCGCGTTTAAGAGCGCGTTTAAGCGCGTTTTAGAGGCGTTTTAGGCCGTTTTAGAGCGTGTTTTTAGAGACGTCGTTTAGAGCGTGTTTAGAGACGCGTTTTAGAGGCGTTTAAGAGCGCGTTTAGAGCGCGTTTTAGAGCGTGTTTTTAGAGCGTGTTTAAGAGCGCGTTTTAGCGCGTTTAAGAGCGTGTTTTAGAGCGTCTTTTAGAGCGTGTTTTAGAGCGTTTTTAGAGCGTTTTTGAGCGTGTTTTAGGTCCAAATAACGAATGAGATCATCCAAATGTGATTATTTTATTGGTCGACTCATGGTTGTGATGAAGGATTGCAGCTTCACTCTGAAAGTGCAAATGAACGAGTGAGGACGCATGTGCAGACGTGTGCGTTTACCACCGACTCATTGATCAAATGGAAATGCTTCTGAATGCCTTTTGTATCTGTGCAAGTGTGGAAAAGACCACCAGGGACGGGAGTGGGAAGTAGGCACTGGCTTTAAACTGTACACGTCGCTTTGTTTTGTAACTATGAACGACTGCATCGTCCCTGTCAATCACATGAATACATGAATACATCAAATATAAGTAACTGTTTTAATTTTATAATGTTCATTTATGGTATTTTTTTCTATGGGGTATGTTTTATGCTCTACAAATAAACTTGCCTCATCTTTAAGAAAACTGCGTGAGGAAAAAATAATAATAATAATAATAAATAATAATAATAATAATAATATAATAATAATAATAGCTTGATTTAAATTTTATTTTCCAACTTTCTTAACATTAAATGTGCCAATAAAAAACTACTCACTTTACTTTCATAAGCCATTGTACTTAAGAAAACATTCCAGAACAATGCTGCTGGACTGGAAATACAATAAGATTTGCCAGTGGAAAAAGTAAGAAAGTAAAAATAGACTCTAAAAGACAAACTTCTTTTCAGTTTCAATCACTTAAAACATGAAAACGTTTATTTACTTGTGACAATTCCTGTTTTCTGTTTTAATTGTCTCGTTTACAACGTCCAAACGCAATAACACACTTTACAGCGGTCGTAAACTCGATTCCATGGAAACTGTTGAGCAACTCTGACGAAGCGCCTCGTGACTTCCATCGAACCGTTTTTAACAGTCAAACTCGGGACCACCACAGCCCCCCGCGGACATAACGTGTGACGTGAAGTACGGGACTCACCGTGGACGAACGCGCCGCACACACCGAGCATCACCGCCGCCACCGCAGCCCACGGCGGCCGCATGTTTCCGGCTCCGAGCTCCGGCACCGACCGCTGATGAATGACGTGAACTCCGCCGATATTAGATTTAAAAAAATTATAATTAAAATCAAAATAAATAAAAATAAATCAAAATAACGCGTCAGGTTCCGACGCAACCGCGAGCTTTCACACGTGACATGTGCGCTCTGGAAACGTCACATTTTGGTCGTGATCCGGCACAATTCACCTGAGTGACAGTGCGCTCACCTGGGCTCGCGAGCGGAAATACACACAACGCGCCGGAGAAACCCTTTCACAATAAAAGTGTGTTTTTATGACAAAAAAGCAGAGTGTGATACAATATTCATTTTAAAACGTGTTGAACGTACTTTATATAGGAATAGGCACTGCTTCCAAGACGGGCTATGATTTCCATGGAGCTTGAGATGTTACCATAGAAATCGCTAAACGTCCTGAGAGATACGTTAGCCAAAACCATGTAAAAACAACAACAACAACAACAACAAAGTCGACAAAACGCCACGAAACAACCCGGGTCACTCCTGGTGCATAGCTTATCACTCTATAGTGTCGGAATACTTATAAATGCACGGCAGCTTTTGTATTTATTATTTTATTTTAGCGTTAGAAAAAGTCTGCCGATGTGTGATGTCACGACTGTCACTCATTTATTCGTAATATGATTATTATCGCCGCGTTATATTTAGGAAAGTTTACGTTTTTGGAATTTGTTTTATTATTTTCCAGCTCGGTGTCGTTCATAGCCCATTTTCCAGTGGGTTCTGCACGCCCCCTGCCGGTCACTTTGCAACATTACATCAAAAATAATTCAGCAAACAGAAAAGAATCATAAAAAAGAGGATAAAGGCGCGAGTCTTGTGGTCGGGAGTTGATGACGCCGCGATCGGGTGAGTTTGGTGCCACGTGAGGCACTGCAGTGGTCCACAGTAAATCCCCCACATCCTCACCCCCTCTCTCACCCATCCCCCCTCTCTCACCCATCCTCTCTCACCCCCTCTCTCACCCCCCCCTCTCACCCTCTCACCCACATCCCCCCTCTCTCACCCCCTCTCTCTCTGCTTCCTTCCATTCTCTCCCTGTCTTTCTCCTTCTCTATCATCCCCCCTTTGTCATTCTCTGTCCCCCCCTCTCCTTTTCTCTTCTCCCTCTTCCCTCCCGCCTCTCTTTCTCTCCACTTCACTTATTCTCTCCCTCTTCCTCTATTCTGCCCCTCCTCTTCCTCACTCTCCCCGACTCTCTCTACTCTTTCCTTTCTCCCTCCTCCTCCCTTCTTTCCCTCCATCTCTCTCTCAACTCTCTTCACCTTTCCTCTCTCCTTCCTCTACTATCCTTTGTACCTCCTCCCTCTTTCTACTACTCTCATTTCTTCCTCTTTTTCTCCTCCTCTCATAACCTCTCTCTTCCTCATCTCTCTAATCTCCTTTCTCCATCTTCTCCATTCTCACCTCTTGCCGTAGTTTTCTCCTTCTCTCTACTTCCCTCCCCCCCTTTCCTCTCCCCTTTTCCCCACTCTCTCTCTCTCCTCCCCCACAGAAGACCCTCTGAACAGATGTGCTAGCACTGCAGGAAATGAGAACATCAAGAGGAAAATGCAAAAGTCACGAAAATACGGGACTATTTTCAAGTGAGAATAATGCCAGAACTTTACAAAAAACCAAAAGTGAATTTGTGCAGTTGTTTTGTTCCAAATGGATGGACCCAGTTATTACAGAGATGAGAACCATGAACCAGGTCACACATATGATCCACACCCGGACCACCCGCGCTCGTGGCTAATTCCCTGTACATTTACTCTAAATAACTCTATTAAAAGAGGCGTGACGGACGCTTCTGAAGCAGGAGGAGACGCGGCAATACGAGAGCGTTTGTTGTTTTGTGAACGTGTGAAGTGGTGAAACGGAGGAGCAGGTGAAATGTGAGGACTTCAAACTGTGCCACGTTCCCAAGTCACGTGACACTTGTGTTGGACGTGGATAAAACTCTACAAATCGTAATGAATTATTAGTTCAATAATGAACTAAATAACGTTAATATAAAACAGCATGCGTCTTTCTCAGGGCCAAAATAAGATAGGTATCTTCATGTCAAGTGATGGGCATCGTTACTACTACCGCATCTGGAGGACAAAAGCCTGGCAATGCTCACTGTGGGCTGTTTGATTCTCCTTCTCTCTTCACGCCCCAAAGACCCTGTTTGTCCAGAAGTGTGTTCCTGTGTCAGGAGGGACAGTGGATCTTACGTAGGAGTCTCCACACTGAGGCGGAGCTGTTTGTCTCAGGTCGTTAGCGGCTGGCTAATGCTAGTGGCTATGCTAATAAACGTTAGCCTACTGCAGACAGTTTTAAGGAGCGTCATTTCCAACCGTCCGGGGGTTATATTTTAGGAACCGAACACAAAATCAGTGCTCTTCGAAGCTTTGAGGGCGTGTCCGGTGCAGAGGGCGTGTCCGGTGCAGAGGGCGTGTCCGGTGCAGAGGGCGTGTCCGGTGCAGAGGGCGTGTCCGGTGCAGAGGGCGTGCCTCCCCGCTGTAGACCAGGACCAAAGCCCAGAACTTCGGTCATCTTCGACTTTCAACCCTTTTACTTTTCACTTTTCTGGTTTGTTTTTCATGACTATCAAACGGCGAGCGGCGACAGCATGTGTGACGTATTCAACATGTGACCACAGAGATGTGACCACAGAGAAGTCACTCGACTGAAATGAAACAAAATAAAAACTGTAACTCTGACTCTAAACTGGGTAATCCCCCCACACATAAACACCAGTTGAACTGAGGAGCCCAACGAGACGACAGGTCTCGGCTGACTTTGGACGGTTTGGAAAGACCTTGAGCTCAACATTTCACAACATCAGCTTCAAAATCTGTATTCAGAGGTACGTGCTGCCTTCAGGGGACTCTTTTTCCGGACCCCTGGCAGCGCCTTTGCCAATTCTCAAGAGTTTCGCTGATGCTGGTTTCTGGCCCCACAATAAGATGGTCCTTGATCTTCTTGTCCAGTCTGTTGGCGATGTTGAGGCCCTCATCCCGGCTGTAGGGATGAGGGACACAGGCTGAAACTGTGAAAAGGCTGGAGATGTCTTCGGTTGTCTTATTGTCTCTTCTTCACTGACGGAGCTTGATCCAGTGGGAGGTGACAGACTCAGCCAACTCAATGACCACAGTTCATGTTTAGCCTGAGCTTTGATTGGCCGATCGGTCTCTTTTGGACAATCTGCTTGCAGCGTCTCCACCTGCTTTGGAACGTCCATGGGGAAACCTTGTGGTGGCCGGTCACTGTTGAGCTCCATGTTTAGTGACTGAAGCATAACTGTTCTTTGCCCAACGTTACTCAGGATCTGTCAAACCGCTTTTCCACAGCTTTTCCCCTCATTTACAACAATCAGAGACAAAAAGCTCACATCACATGAAGAGCAGATGATTCATGTTTTCTCTGGCCTTCAGAAACCCTTCCCGTTGCCGCGGGTGACATCAGAACAACAGGACTTTAACGGTTTGCGCTTGCGTTTGTTGACGTGTCTCTGTTTGAAGCCCTCGCAGCCGGACTAAGCCTCTGTGTGGTTTCGTTGTGAGCAGCTGTTCCCGAGTCGGACACGTGTCCCTCCTGGATCATCATCTGTCACTCTAATCCCAACGAGAGCCGCTCCTGTCCACGAAGGCGCGGCACTGTCCCGCCACCAACGGAACTGAATAATAATAAAGTTCAACCTAAAGGAATAGCTTACATTATGGATTTCAACCTTTTATTTCATAGCGATCCAAAGAAAATAACTTGATATGTTGTGTTTATTTAAAGCTGCACTGTGTATTTTTCAAGCGGAGGGTGCGCCACGTGCTTGTCTCCATGGAGATGTTGTCGCTCTGCCTGGAATGTTCCACAGTATGGCATTAAACTTCAAATCAAATCAAGGGGCGTTTATTTAAATTTTTTCATGAGCCTGAAAAACAGGCGTTCTCGCTCCGAGCGTGGTCGCCTCTCCGCAGATCTGATCCGCAGCTCGGCCCTGCAGCGTCGCCTGGTTTAATGCCCTACTGCGGAACATTCCAGGTAAAGCAAAAACATGAGCGGCGGACGAGCAGGTGGAGGCGCTTCAAAGTTTCATGATGCATCTTCACTGTAAAACATATCCATGGACAAAGGGGACATGAAATATGATCATCCATTTCTCCTTTATTTGCTGCAACAGGAAGTAGAAAACTGCACACGATCACGTCGATATGTGAAGAGGCTGTGAGGGGCGTTTGTCAGTTAGTCAGGACGCAAACAGATCCGACGTAGTTCATCCTTTTTATTTCTATTGTGATTCTTATTTCTACAACTTCTGTTTTCTTCTGCTGCTCGGTGAGTAAGTAAAATAACTCTGACCTCCTGACTCTGACTCTGATTACTGATTCTGACCTCCTGATTCTGACTCTGATTCTGACTCTGATTCTGACTCTGACTCTGACTCTGATCTGACTCTGATTCTGACTCTGATTCTGACTCTGAACACTGACTCTGATTCTGACTCTGACATGACCTGACTCTGATTCTGACTCTGACTCTGATCTGACTCTGATTCTGACTCTTTTCTGACTCTGATTCTGATTCTTATTCTGACTCTGATTCTGACTTCTTATTCTGACTCTGAATTCTGACTGACTCTGATTCTGACTCTGACACTGAACTCTGACTCTGACTCTTATTCTGAAATTCTGATTCTGACTCTGATTCTGACTCTGATTCTGACTCTGATTCTGACCACTGACTCTGACACTGACTCTTATTCTGACACTGACTCTGACACTGACTCTGACTCTTATTCTGACTCTGATTTGACTGACTCTGATTCTGACTTTGACTCAGACTCTGATTCTGACTCTGACTCTGACACTGACTCTTATTCTGAACTGACTCTGACACTTGACTCTGACTCTTATTCTGATTCTGACTCTGATTCTGACTCTGATTCTGATTCTGACTCTGATTCTGACTCTTATTCTGACTCTGATTCTTGACTTTGACTCTGACTCTGATTCTGACTAACTCTGATCTGACACTGACTCTGACTCTGACTCTGACACTGACTCTGATTCTGATTCTGACTTTGACTCTGATTCTGACTAACTCTGACTCTGACACTGACTCTGACTCTGACTCTGACACTGACTCTGACTCTGACTCTGATTCTGACTCTTATTCTGACTCTGACTCTGATTCTGCTCTGACTCTTACTCTGACTTTCTGACTCTGATTCTGATCTCTGACTGATTCTGACTGTTCAGTACTCTGACTCTGATTTCTGATACTCTGACTCTTGATTTTGACTCCGATTCTGACACTGATCTGACACTGACACGTATTTGACTCTGATGTCTGGACTTCTGATTCTGACTGACTCTGATTCTGACTGACTCTGATTCTGATCTGACTCTGATTCTGACTTGATTCTGACTTCTGATTCTGACTTGACTCTGACTACTGACCTCTGACTCTATTCTGACTCTGATTCTGACTCTATTCTGACTCTGATTCTGATCTGATTCTGATCTTGATTCTCGACTCTTATTCTGACTCTGATTCTGACTTTGACTCTGACTCTGATTCTGACTAACTCTGACTCTGACACTGTTGTGATGTTTGGGATATTGTGACTCTGGACTCTGATTCCTGACTCTGACTCTGACCACTTTGACTCCTGACACTGACTCGGTCGACATGATCTATTCTGACTCTTATCTTCGACTCTGCTCTGACTTCTGACTTCTGACTCCTGATTATGATTCTGACTTGACCGAGTCTGACTCTTGCATTCTCCTTAGGCTCCTGAGACTTTCTGGGATTAATTCCTGGTTCTTACTGGGAGGTATTTTCTGATTTCTGATCTCTTCTGATCTCGGTCTCTGTTCGCTCTGACTTTCTATTCTGATTCTGATTCTGATTCTGACTCTGACTCTCATTATATCTATTCATGCTTTGACAGGTAATTAAAATGGCTCAAACGTTGCATGGTCTTAGCGTGTCGAGCGCGGTCGCTGTCCCGCTCTAATCCCCACGTGTGCTGCTCCCGCCCCGGACCCTCCACAGACATCCGTGCAGAGGATGTGGGCCAGATGTGAGGGTTCAAATCCCTGTGACCCTGATTCAGTGCGTGTGTGGCCACGTGCCCTGACTCCTCCTCGTCCTCCTCCCCGTCCTCCTCCTCGTCCTCCTCCTGCTCCATCGCTCCGGTCCACACCACGCATCAGCACTCAGAGCCCAGCGCAGGGCGTTTCTGGAACGCTCTGAAATACTCCTGGATTTGAAGTAAATACTGCTGTTTGTAGTTTTTATTTTGCTGCAGCTTTTGCACACTTGTAACACAGATTTTGTGGTTTTCTTGGAGAGGATGCGCGCTCTTTTGGACAGCAGTTGGATGCGATTCGCTCCGGCCGGGAGAGAGTACGAGTGGCCCACGGGAGCTCCACTGACTCAACTCAAAGAGGTGGAAACGACTGCTCACTACGCATTATTTGTGCCTTTGTTGTCCTGCAAACAAGCTCTTGAGTACCTTCTACTTTGGCAGCTCATATATTTTATGTTTATATTTTGAGTTGGTAGAGAAAAGACAAAGTCCACACACAAAGTCATTTCCAAACCTTCTTTTAGTGTTTGGTGGTCTTCTCTGTATCTTCTCTACAGGAGGAGAGTTGGAGCGAGCTGGACCTGTCTCTCCAGCGCAGCCCGAACCTCCCGCTGTACGTGCTGCTGCCTGTGGGTTCAGTCCTGGTTCTGGTGCTTCTGATCGGCCTCTGGTTCCGTCGTTGCTCCGGCTCTAAACTGGGTCGGTCCCAAGTGATCGCTCTGGACCTGGAGGACCCCGAGAGCCAGGCGGAGATCCTGTCGTCCCTCAAGCGAAACGCGCAGAGACTGAACAGCACCAGCTCCGACGGCTCCGACGGCGTCTTCGTCATGGTGTATCTGCCGCCGCCCTACGAGCAGACGCTGAGCCGCATCACCCGCGCCAGCATGTCCAGCACCGGAGACTTGACACCCAGAACCAGCCTGTCCAGCACCGCGGACCTGATCCCCAGAACCAGATTGTCCCGCTCCAAAGACCCGGAGGAGGCGGAGGAGAAGAAGACCCGAGGAGAATTGGTCTGACAAGCGTTTGGCAAAAAAGAAACATTTACAAAGACAATTCTGCCAGATTCTCCCACCAATAATTACTATACAACTCCTGTTAATGCTGTTACTACCACTGGAACTACTAGTACTGTTACTGCTAACTAGTTTTGACTGCAGGCAGCAATTTGACCAGTAATAGTCCAGCCACTGAAAGAAGTACTTCCTCTATCAAAATGACCACTATTTCAACTGCTAATTCTACTTCATCATGGCAGCTGCAGAGGACAATTCAAAGCTGAAGAATAAGACCCATTTTCAAAGTCCCTCTTCATGTTTAGTCCTGCTCAGGTGTGTTCTATCCAAGTCTGTCTGGGACTAGTTTCCTCTGATACCTTTGTCACAACGTAAAGGTCATCCTTCAGAAGTCAAATTCTGCGTGTGAGAATGGCTATAACTGTCTTTTTAGTCGAGTGTATTGTTGTTTTTTGTACCAAGTGACTGTATCAACCATTTTAAGGGCTTATTTTGTCATTTGAAAGTAAAAGGTAAAAAAGTAATACAATAAAATTCTAATTCTTCCATCTCAAGATTTTTTGTTGTGTTTGTAAATATCTCTATAGTCAAAGGGTTCTGGACACTTGACTAATTCATCCGCCTGGAGGTGACTTCCTGTCAGAGCAGAGGGGTGCGGCTGGGGAGAAACGTCTCGCACACTTCGGACCATCGATGCACTTAAAATGTGTCCTATCACAACTCTGCAGACGACACGCAGATCATCGTCTCACTGACAGCAGCTGAATATGGACCAGTGGATTCACTCTTTACCCTAACCCGCTTCTTAACCTTACCCATTACCCTAACCCGCTTCTTAACCTTACCCATTACCCTAACCCGCTTCTTCTAACGCTTACCCAAACCCTAACCCGCTTCTTAACCTTACCTAACCCTAACCCGCTTCTTAACCTTAATCCATTACCCTAACCCTTTTCTAACCTTACCCATTACCCTAACCCGCTTCCTTTAATAACCTTACCCATAACCCTAACCCGCTTCTTAACCTTACCCATAACCTAACCCGCTTCTTAACCTTACCATTACCCTTAACCGCTTCTTAACCTTACCATTACCCTAACCCGATTCTTAACCTTACCCATACCTAACCCTTCTTACTACCCATACCCTAACCCGCTCTTAACCTTACCCATTACCCTAACCCGCTTCTTAACCTTACCCATAACCCTAACCGCTTCTTAACTTACCCATTTTACCCTAACCTGCTTCTTAACCCTTACCCATACCCTAACCCTTTTCTCAACCTACCCATTACCCTAACCAGTTCTTTACCTTACCCATTAACCCTAAACCCGTTTCTTTACCTTACCCATTACCCTAAACCGTTTCTCAACCTTACCCATTAACCCTAACCAGTTTCTTTACCTTACCCATTACCCTAACCCGTTTCTTACCTTACCCATTACCCTAACCCGCTTCTTAACCTTACCCATAACCCTAACCCGCTTCCTACCTTACCCATAACCCTAACCCCGCTTCTATAACTTACCCATAACCCTAACCCGCTTCTTAACCTTATCCATTACCCTAACCCTTTTCTTAACCTTACCCATTACCCTAACCCGCTTCTAACCTTACCCATACCCTAACCCGCTTCTTAACCTTACCCATAACCCTAACCCGCTTCTTAAACCTAACCCATTACCCTAACCAGCTTCTTAACCTTACCCATTACCCTAACCCGATTCTTAACCTTACCCATAACCCTAACCCGCTTCTTAACCTTACCCATTACCCTAACCCGCTTCTTAACCTTACCCATTACCCTAACCCGCTTCTTAACCTTACCCATAACCCTAACCCGCTTCTTAACCTTACCCATTACCCTAAACCCGCTCTTAACCTTACCCATTACCCTAACCCTTTTCTCAACCTTACCCATTACCCTAACCAGTTCTTTACCTTACCCATTACCTAACCGTTTCTCAACCTTACCCATTACCCTAACCAGTTTCTTTACCTTACCCATTACCCTAACCCGTTTCTTTACCTTACCCATTACCCTAACCCGTTTCTTTAACCTTACCCATTACCCTAAACCCGTTTCTTTACCTTACCCATTACCCTAACCCGTTTCTTAACCTGACCCATACCCTAACCCGCTTCTTAACCTTACCATTCCCTAACCCTTTTCTCAACCTTACCCATTACCCTAACCCGTTTCTTTACCTTACCCATTACCCTAACCGTTTCTCAACCTTACCCATTACCCTAACCAGTTTCTTTACCTTTACCCATTACCCTAACCCGTTTCTTTACCTTCCATTACCCAACCCTTTCTTAACCATACCCATTACCCTAACCGTTTCTAACCTGCTTACCCTAACCGCTCTTAACCTTACCATTACCCTAACCCGTTTCTTCACCTTACCCATTACCCTAACCCGTTCATTAACCTAACCCGTTTCTTACCTTTACCCCATTACCCTAACCAGTTTCTTTACCTTACCCATTACCCTAACCCGCTTCTTAACCTTACCATTACCCTAACCCGCTTCTTAACCTTACCCATTACCCTACCCGTTTCTCAACCTTACCCATTACCCTAACCCGTTTCTCCAACCTTACCCATAACCCTAACCGCTTCTTAACCTTACCCATTACCCTAACCCGCTTCTTAACCTTACCATTACCCTAACCCGTTTCTTAACCTGACCCTATACCCTAACCCGTTTCTCAACCTACCCATTACCCTAAACCCGTTCATTACCCTAACCCGTTTCCTCCAACCTTACCCATTACCCTAACCCGCTTCTTAACCTTACCCATTACCCTAACCCGCTTCTTAACCTTACCCATTACCCATAATATAATCATGTACATTTGGGTGAAATGTGCACTTTGTGTGTCGTATTTAAGCAAACACAGGTTTTATTTCGGCTGCTAATTCTGTTTGTGGTTTTCACTGACAATATGAACACCAAGAACACAATTATTTGACCACTTCACGATCATTTTATTTCATTTCAGGGGATAATAAAATGGGAAGGTTTCCTAAAATAACATGTAACATTCCACATACCCAAATACACAGTAATGACAGGTTATTATCATTATATATTAATATCAAATTTGACTGTAAACTTTTAGAACACAAACAAACAGCAGCTTTATTGAAGGTGTCTTGTGTCAGTCACAGTTGGAGGGGCGGGATTGTGACAGTCCCGGAGAAGAGACGATGATCTGTGAAAACAAAAAACACCTCTCATTTCAATCTATTTATTTAGTATTTATTGTTACTTTTTAATTTGTAAACGTAAACTCACATTTCCGCGTAGCATTTTTTGGCATTGATGGGGTTTTCCTAAAGAGAAAATGACACGATTTATCTAGAACTTTTCAAATTTCACCGTTAGTCTTGCAGCTAATAAGTCTAAATAACTTCATCGATCTCACTGTTGGAGAAATTCATTCGGAAACTGATCGATTTGTTGATTGGTTCACGCTTCAAGTCAGAAACGAAGCTGTTAATATAAAGTCAAAGAGTCAATTATTTTGGGTTTAAAGTACATTAAAGCTTTGTTTTAAAATAAAAAGCTTTTCATTTGGTTTGAGGGATTATCTTTAACACGTTCATGATGACCTCCTGACTAAAGGCTCTGAGTTCAAGTCCCAGCTTTAAACAAACTCAAATAGAATACAGAAAAATCACTGGAAAATTAAAGATATTTATTTGAATGGCTTGATTCTATAACGGTAGTCTTACCCATTACCCTAACCCCTGTTTTAACATTACCCATTACCGTAACCCTTTTCTTAACATTGCCATTACCCTAACCCCTGTCTAACATTACCCACTACCCTAACCCCTGTTTTAACCATTACCCATTACCGTAACCCTTCTTAACATTGCCCATTACCCTAACCCCTGTCTTAACATTACCCCATTACCCTAACCCCTGTCTTAACACTTACCCATTACCCATCTATACATATTTTTATGGTACTTTTACTTGAGTAATGTTTTGACATTGTATTGTACTTTTACAAGAGAAGATGTTTGAACCGCTTGGCCTTTCTCGATGGTTCCACATCAGAGGAGAAGACGGAAGCTCCAGACAGAAGAATATAGAAAACCCACACACACGGGTCAGTACCTGCGCTTTGGCTCTAACCAACCCACTACAGCGCCACCTGAAGGTGATCAGAACACTACAACACAGAGCACAAGAGGTGCCCACCAGCTCAGAGGCAAGAAGGAAAGAGGAAACAACACGTCCGGAATGCTCTCTCAGCCTGTGATACCCGACTTGGGCTCTGAACAAAGTGAGAAGAGAACCAAGAAGCAGGACAAAAGGACAAAGGGAAACAGAGCCAGTAAAGTACTCTTCCATCGCTGTCTTCAACCCAGTTTTCCTTATTGGTTTCACATGGTGTGTTAGTCTTAAAAACCCGTCGTCCGTGACAGTCAGTGAAGCCACTCACAGAAACGTGCTCTTGATGGCGTCCAAACACTGGATGTCGTCAGAGATGTCGTCGTCGGTGAAGCCTGAGAGACGAATGGAGAAAGCAAAGAGACAATGTCAGTGACTGGACAGCAGAGGGCGCTGCAGCTCTATATCCAGTGTTGGAAAGAATATATGTATTTAGTTACAGAAGACTGAATACTTGCCATAAAATGTATTTTGTAATATATTCCGTTACTTGTCCAAACAGAGTGCTGTATTCTGAATACTTCGAATACTTTCAGCTTGAGTTGCATTATATTATAGTGCAAAAACACGGAATAGGATCAACTTTTAGTGATGCATTTATTTATAAGATAAAAAATCTCTCGTGTTTTATGTTTCTCACGACTTCAGTGAAGTTTGAAGTCTAAATTCAAACACAAAAGTAACGAAAGACAAACTGCAGTCTTTATCAGGGGCCAAACCAGGGGCCCGGCCTCCTGTGACCTGTAAAAGGTGAGATTTAAATACTTTTGGGTGTCGTGGCGATCAGGCTTGTAAGTCGGTAACCACGGGTGAGGCAACCCTCACGGTGGGCCTCACCTGCTCGCTCAGGTAAACGACCACCTGCTGGAGGTGAAGCTGAACTACAGAACTAAAGAGTGAGGTCAAAGTGGTACTGACGTTCACAACCGTGTCCACACAGCGGCTCCGTCCCGCTGCAGAAGTGGTGACTGATCTGGAAAATCCCGTACAGGGTCCAAAGCTCAGAGGGGCCGTCGTCGTCGGTAACCGTTTGAGTCTTGACCAACGCCGAGTCGAAGTTTGAGCTCAGAGACGCGTGGCACAAAACTGTAACAAAAACACCATTAGACTTTGTACTAAAGTACTAAAGTAAAAGTATCTGTACTTTACTTAACTCTCTCGTCACCTCGGGACCCTCGAGGGTCCTTTAGAGCCACTTTTCTGTGTTGGGTCAGTCCCATAAAAGTTCCCACAGTTTCATGAATCAAGTCCAATTTGAAATGTCACATGTTCAGCTCAAGAGCTTGAACAGAAGGGTACGCTCGTCACCTTCGGGACCCCCCAAGTTAAAGAAGGAATGAAATAATGAGAGCGTCTGGTGCTCACAGCCAGACGGTCTCCGGTTTGAGTCCCGATCTTTTCTGATGCCAAGTGTCCCAGCCCCAGTTTAGTCCAAGATGAACCCACACGAGTACAGGTTTAGTTCCACTTTAGTCCAGGCTGAATCTAGGTTCACACCAGGTTTAGTCACGGTTTAAATCTAGATTTAAATCTAGATTTAGTACAGGTTTAGTTCAGTGGTAGAAGCAGTTTAGTCCAGGTTAAATACAGCCTTAGTCAAGGTTTAGCCTAGGTTTATCAAAGTTTATGTTCAGGTTTAATCTTGGTTTAGTCCAGGTTTAATCTCGGTGTGATCTTGGTTTAGTCCAGGTTTAGTCCAGGTTTAGTCCAGGTTTATATTCCATATTAAAAACATGTTCTTACTCCTCTCCACAGTCATCTCCTGCACTTTTGTCAGGCCGTTCTTCAGCAGATCCTTCACCTCACATTCGCCGTAGACTTTTCCATCCACAATTCCTCCAAACATCGCCACCACCAGGACCGACGCTGCCACTGCACACACTCCCTTCATTTTCAAAAACGGTCTGCGCACAAATCCTGAAGTCACATCTCATATACGATCGTGTGAGACCGACGACGGCCAATCAAAAGCCTCGGCCGACCCCGCGACAGCCAATCAAAAGCCTCGGCCGACCCCGCGACAGCCAATCACGTCGTTTCCTTTTGTGTTGATCGAAACATCTCGCTCTGAACCTGAAGACTGTTCTCTGTCATGAGTTTGGCGTCGAGTTTCAGGACGATCTGAAAAACGATCTTGGTGTTTTGGACTTTTCTGGGTTGGACATTGTTCCGGCTGAAAAGATGGAGCCTCAGGACAAAGACACGGCCCTATCTCGTGACATCAGGACACAAGCAGGACAAAGGCCTGGGTGGAGCTGCAGAAGGACTTCAGGGCGAGAACTTTCTGAGCGACGCAAATTTCAGCTTTAGTTCTGGTTTAGGCCTGGTTTTGGACCTGGTTTAGTCCTGGTTTGGACCTGGTTTAGTTCTGGTTTTGGACCTGGTTTAGTCCTGGTTTGGACTTGTTATTTGTTTGATCTGATTAAGTTCTGGTTTGACCTATGTTCGGTTACTGGTTTAGTTTGGTACTTGGTTCAAGTTCTGGATACTTTGCGACTGTAAGTTCTGTTTGGACCGCGGTTTAGTTTGGTTGACTTGGTTTCAGTTCTGTTGGACTGGTTTAGTTCTGGTTGGACCGGTTTAGTCTGGTTTGGACCTGGTTTAGTTCGGTTTGGACTTGGTTTAGTTCTGGTTTGGACCTGTTTAGTTCTGGTTTAGGCCTGGTGTTCTGTTGACCTGGTTTAGTTCTGGTTTGGACTTGGTTTAGTTCTGGTTTGGCCTGGTTTAAGTTTGGTTGGCGACTTGGTTTAGTTGGGTTTGGACTTTTAGTCTGGTTTGGACTCGGTTTAGTTCTGCTTGGACCTGGTTTTAAGTTCGGGTTGGACTTGGTTTAGTCTGACGTTTAGACCTGGTTTAGGTCTGGTTTGGACCTGGTTTAGTTCTGGTTTGGACCTGGGTTTAGTTCTGGTTTTGTACCTGGTTTATGTTCTTGTTTGGACTTTGTTAGTCCTGGTTTGGACCTGGTTTAGTCTGTTTGACCTGTTTAGTTCTGGTTTGGACTGGTTTAGTCCTGGTTTAGACCTGGTTTAGTCCTGGTTTGGACCTGGTTTAGACCTGTTTAGACCTGGTTTGGTCCTGGTTTAGTCTGGTTTAGACCTTGTTTACTCCTGGTTTAGACCTGGTTAGACCTGGTTTAGACCTTGGTTTAGTCCTGGTTTGGACCTGGTTTTAGTTCTGGTTTGGACCTGGTTTAGTCCTGGTTTGGACTGGTTTAGTTCTGGTTTGGACCTGGTTAGTTGGTTTGGACTGGTTTAGTTCTGGTTTAGACCTGGTTTAGACCTGGTTTAGTCCTGGTTTAGACCTGGTTTAGACCTTGTTTACTCCTGGTTTAGACTGGTTTAGTCCTGGTTTAGACCTGGTTTAGACCAATTTAGTCCTGGTTTACTCCTGGTTTGACCTTGTTTACTCCTGGTTTAGACCTGGTTAGACCTGGTTTAGTCCTGGTTTAGTTCTGGGTAGACCTGGTTTAGTCCTGGTTTGGACCTGGTTTAGACCTGGTTTAGACTGGTTTAGTCCTGTTTAGACCTGGTTTAGTTCTGTTTGGACTTGGTTCGGTCTGGTTTGCTGGTTAGTTCGGTTTTGACCGTGTGTTAGTCCTGTTTGGATGTTTAGTTCTGGTTTTGGACCTGGTTTAGTTCTGTTTTGGACCTGGTTTAGTTCTGGTTGGACTTGGTTTAGTCCTGGTTTGGACCTGTTTAGTCGCTGTTTGGCTGTTTAGTTCTGGTTAGTTCGGTTTGGACCTGTTTAGTTCCTGGTTTGGACCTGGTTTAGTTCTGGTTGGACCTGGTTTATGTTCTGGTTTAGACTTGGTTTAGTCTGTTTTGACCTGTTTAGTCTGTTTGGACCTGTGTTTAGTTCTGGTTTGACCTGTTTTAGTTCTGGTTTGGACCTGGTTTAGTCTGGTTTGGACTTGGTTTATTTCTGGTTTGGACCTGGTTTAGTTCTGGTTTGGGGACTTGGGTTTAGTTCGGGTTTGGACTTGGTTAGTTCTGGTTTGGATCTGTTTATTCTGGCTGGTACTTTTTAGTTGGGTTGGACTTGTTGTTCTGGTTTGACTTGATTTAGTCCTGGTTTGACCTGTTCAACCTGGTTCAGACCTGGTTCAGACCTGGTTAATACATGTTTAAACATGGTTATGAGACCTGGTTCAGACCTGGTTCAACCTGTTTGACCTGGTTCACCTGGTTCTGACTGGTACGTGGTTCATACATGGTTCATACATGGTTCATACATGGTTCAGACCTGGTTCAGACTGGTTCAGACCTGTTAGACTGTTCAGACCTGTTCAACCTGGTCATACCTGGTTCAAACATGGTTCAACATGGTTCGGACCTGGTTCCGTGGACACCTGGTCAGCTGTCACTGTTCAACCTGTTCAGACTGGTTCAGTACTGTTCAGACTGGTCTAGACCTGGATTCAGACGGTACATACTGGTTCAGACATGTTCAGACCTGTTCAACCTGGTACAGACCCTGGTCAGACCTGGTTCAGACCTAACACTGGATAAGGGGGCGTGTCATTGAACTGAAGTCATTCTGCACAGGCGGCGATACTCAAATGTCTTTTATCACTCTGAGCTCTTCAGAATATTCAAAGCAGATACGATATTGTTAGTTCCTCAGTTAGCCCTGGGAGTCGGATCAGAACCAAGTGGAACTGGCACGTCATTGTTAGTTCCTCAGTTAGCCCTGGGAGTCGGATCAGAACCAAGTGGAACTGGCACGTCACTGTTAGTTCCTCAGTTAGCCCTGGGAGTCGGATCAGAACCAAGTGGAACTGGCACGTCATTGTTAGTTCCTCAGTTTGTCCTGGGAGTCGGATCAGAACCAAGTGGAACTGGCACATCACTGTTGTCATAAAACACGTCCTAAAGTCGATGGAGTTGTGTAAAATGTGACCATCGACACGGCACCGTTTCTCTGGAGCTGAAACCGCTTTTTGGTCTGGGCAGGACTGATTCCTGACTTCCTTGGCGGCTGCAGAGAACGACCTGAAAAAGCCGTTTTCAAAAAGCTTTCTGAGTCTAAAGAACCTTCCAGACCAGACGCTCTAAAGCGCTCACTAATCCGACTTTAAAAAACATTAAATAAATCATTTAATACTTAATACTTCAATACTTAAGGGGAGATATTAAAGTAAAAAAACATGACATTTTTTGTTTTGGAATCTCTAAATTTGCATATGTAAAATGAAAAATTCACAAAATGTACATGTGTATGATTGTGGAATCTACATTTCAGGGTAATTGTCTATGTGTTGTTTTGTGTGGGTAAATAAATAAATACATAAATGAATGAATAAATAAATAAATGGCAAAAGATGGCGGCGCCCAAACCCTTCATACATGTCCCTCCTCTGCGCCCCCAAATCACCGTGTTTTCTGCTCAAGTTTCATTTCCATTGTTTCCCAGATATCTACAAATGTTCCACCATTTTCTTTAAATAGTTTTGCTCAAATTCTTTGACAAATGTCCCACAGATTTTCCCACAATTTGTCTTTAAATTTTCCGCTGACTCCTCCCACTTTCCCCCTTTTGTCTGTATTTTTGCACACGTTCCCACAGTGTCGTCCGCTCGTCCGCTCGGAGTTTGAATCATATTTGAGAGAAAAGACACAGGTCATTGTGGCTGCAGTGGACTTTAAAAACACAGAGGAGCACGTCTGGATTTCCACCTGATGAAGGACGATACGATGGTGATATTTCACCTCAAATGTAAACATGAAATCATGACACGGGAGAAGGTGACGTCATGTATGTGGCGAACAGTGCACTGCAAAAAACAACCGCTTTAGTCACTTTTATTCATGTTTTCATGCAGAAAAGCAGTAGTTTGTCGTTTGTAGGGCCCTCTAGTGGCGACGGTTCAGGTCCAGAGCAGGGTTCAGGTCCAGACCAGGTTCAGGCCCCAGTAGGGGCCCCAGTAGGGGCCCCATCGCAGGCCTGGAAGAAGTCCCCAGGGTCCACGGCCTTACAGTCGGCAGAGGCCTTTTGAATGAGGCTGAGGAGACGAGAGCAGAGGGACATTAACCTTTAAGATGTTTATCAGAAAAGAACTATGGAAAATGGGAGGAAAGAAGAAATAAATTGAAAACAATTGAAAGGAACTTTTTGGGTTTTGGAAAAATGGAGAAAAACGGGAAGGTGCAGACAGGTGCAGACAGGTGCAGACAGGTGCAGGACAGTGCAGTACAAGGAGCAGACAGGTGCAGACGAGGTGCAGACAGTGCAGACAGGAGCAGACAGGCAGGCAGACAGGTGCAGACAGGGGCAGACAGGGGAGACAGGTGCGCAAGGAGCAAGACAGGGGGCAGACAGGTGCAGACAGGAGCAGACAGGTGTGCAGACAGGAGCAGCACACACTTATGAATATAGGCTGATGCACTTGGCGTCCACGACCTTGTTGCCAGAGACGACACCTTCAGAGAAACACTGTATTAGAGCCGATCACATGACCATTAAACTCTGAAGTCCTTCTCTGATTGGCCGCAGTAAAACTCACTGATGCAGTCGCCAGAGTCAGGGCGGTTTGGTTCTCCTCGCTGCTCTGGGCGCTGGAGTCCCTCCCGGCGCTGGAGTCTCTCCCGGCGCTGGAGTCTCTCCCGGCGCTGGAGTCTCTCCCGGCGCTGGAGTCTCTCCCGGCGCTGGAGTCCTCCTCGCTGCTGTCTCCATGGCGCCCTCTTCCTCTCCTTCCAGCCTCTCGTCTCACTCTCCCCGCAGACGAGTCAAAGTTCTCCACTTCACACAGAGCTGCAGAAGAACGTGACAGTAAAACGTGCACTGACCGTCACCCTTATTGGGGCTCGCTTCTTCGCAGATCTGACCTGTCACTTGGCCTGGTGACCTCACAGTTTTGTTGCGTCACCATTTGAATTTAGCAATAAAGTTGGTCAAAAGAGAGCCGACTCGCACTCAAAACAGTTGGTCAAAAACAGTTTCTATCATCGGAGGAATAGTTCCAAAGTCTCTACTCCAGACGCACCCGTCGGCCCACCAGTCAGAACCTGCTGGTGGTCCCGAAAACGAGGATTCAAACTCTGGAGGATCTGACCGTTCAGGCCGCGACCCCAAAGTCTGTCTCTGCGCGAGCTCGACCTTGAAGACGCATCAGGGTTAGAAGAGCTTTGGGCCGTGTTTCCTGTATTTGTTCGTTGTCGCTGGGGGTCCGAACCGGGAAACGTCTGGTTAGCGGGCCTCACCTGTGGCCAGCAGCTGCTCATTCACGGCCCCACTGCGAGGCGAGACGAGGGGCACGAGCTTGTCCTTGAGCTCGCAGCGGTCCACGGTCAGACCCGAGAGACCGGGGGCCAAAACGGACAGCGCCACCGCCAGGACGAGCTGAGAATGCATCCTCCACTGCGGGAAACGCGCAAAAGGTACAACATGACAATCATCAGCGTTAAAGGTGCGAATGGCTCTTACCAGTTCACAGGTTGTAAGTAGTAGTAGTAGCAGTAGTAGCAGTTGTAGTAGCAGTAGTAGTTGTAGTAGCAGTAGCAGTACAGTAGATACTGTGGTGTATTAAGTCTAAACTCTCAGTATTTATACTTTCTCTAAATAATAAGAACAATCAAGTTTCCTCCAGAGGAAAAGGAGCCACTGAGTTCTACGAATTCACAACAAAAGAGCTGAAAGCGAGTCTAAAGGGCCGGGCCGTGGCAGAGTGGTTAGCCTCAGGTTTACCGTGGATTCTGTTCACTTTTTGCTGAATCACTCTGAACTGACTTAAGTTACCGGCTCCTGAAGGAAATAATGGAAAGAGGAGCTCTTTTGTGAGACGTTTGCGCACGTCGCTCTCATGTGACCTCAAGGCCTTTCAGAGGAACAAG